>CABEEJ010005097.1:10852-54404 GCA_901482245.1 Timema douglasi
GGCTCGTAGCTAAAATTAGTGTGGGTGCTGCTCCAGAATTTTTTTAACCTTTGTTTTAAAATTGTGTAAAAGGAAAAAAACATGTATAAAAAGAAAATTTATTCAGGAACTTGATAAAATCCTTACAAAAACAAACAAACTTTTTTACTTACTAGCTTAAATTGTTACAGTTCAAGATTGATCTATCTATCTATTGAATATCAGGTGTTGAATTACATCTTTTATTAACTGCAACTCTCTCATGGAGAGATAGCTGTGAAAACTTAAGCTGTTGAAGTTCACTTACAGTCACAGAACTTATTTCTTATGGATGCAAGGCCAAGGTTAAAGTTTACTGTTAAATAAAAGAACCGAAAAAAATGAATCAAATAGAATAGCTGGAAGCAGAATAATAATCTAATTCTACACTCTTCTACACTTTATCACACTCAAGAATATGGCACACGGTTTTTAAGCACAG
The DNA here is from genome assembly GCA_901482245.1 of Timema douglasi. NCBI lineage: Eukaryota > Metazoa > Arthropoda > Insecta > Phasmatodea > Timematidae > Timema > Timema douglasi. Next base: position 11,313 of record CABEEJ010005097.1, read on the forward strand.
CACACGCTAAAAAAAACTTCCTTCCACCATTACGCCAGAGCCGGCACTGCGAGAGCAACGGTACTCTCTCTACCTGGCAGTCCCACCTTCCTCCCCACCCCCTATACTATATGCGCATGCGCACAACAGTCAAACACCACATCGCTGGCCCTGTGAAGCGCACAGTTCCATACAACGATTTTAGTATATTTTTCATAAAATGGGGGATGGCTACTGAAGTACTGGCATTAAGCTTAAGGAATATATATTGTACTACAAAAATAAATAAAGAATTAAAGAAAAAAGGACTCATTATATTAAATTTTATCGATCAAGTGGAAATAGGGGGTTCTGCAGTTCCGCAGTGCCTATACACGAGCCGTCACTGAATATAGGTCTATACAATTATTATTAATAAGAATTAAACATAAGCTAGAGTGCTTTAATAAAGAGAAACAGCACTTATAAACGTTTGTAAAAAATTATAAGATAAATGTTATTTGATTAATGATTTGTTGTTTTATCAATGCTCTTATAATTTTAATAAATTATATTTCTATTATTAAAGAACATGATAGCTAAAATACTAAATACATAACCGTTTTGCAGCATATAATACATAAACACTTTTGGATTTTATATTAAAATTAAAGAAAATTATATAACTACGTAAAACTTAACAAATGCACCTAATTAATCACCTATTCATTCACATAATTATACGGCGAACTAATCTCTAATTTTACTAAATAATTTCAATATAATCTGTCAGAAACTCAGAATGTCCAGTCCAGCAAGTCTCAAGGTCAGGCAAGATAAGATGAGGATCATATAGATGTAATCTCTCCAGTGTTTGCTAGGAGCTGGTGACCTAATATTCATCAGGGTAGTTTCGTGAACCCACCAATCAAGGCCATAGTCAGGGGCTGTTTTAGGGGTTCAACTCCCCAACCCCCTCATATCCCCCACCCGAATTTTTATTAACAAAATATGTATGGCTTTATTTACGGTTCAAACAATATCAAAATTAAGGTATAAGTACAAATTAGGGAGCTGTGTTACCATAAAAAGCACTTCGGAGAGCTTCTAGAGGTGTTTAATATTTATAATTTTTCCTAGCCCCCCTGAAATTATTGGCTGCCTTCGGCCTTGCCACCAATGTGGGTATTCTTAATTCGCGTGCTGGTACAGGTTGAAAAAGTACAGGTCGAATGGGCCAACTCCTAAGATTTTTTTCAGTTAATTCATTTGTTGTATTTAACGTGCACTTTTTGAACCTACTGATTATATCAGCACATGCACATTTTTATGAGCGAGAATGAAAAGGGCTACCAGTTTAGCCGGTATTTTCACAAACCTTCCAGGGCTCTTTTAAATGCCACAATCGACATGGTGCCATCAGATTAACTTCCCCTCTGAAGGAGGTTGTGCTACGGATCTCTACCACGCAAGATAAACCCGTCGACCCCAACGAGTCCGGAGTCGAGCACTTTACGCCAATACCACCGAGGTCAACAAGCCCTAACAAAAGTAGTAATACTTTTATTTTTTATTATTATTATTATTATTAGCACCACGTCTTACTACCCGTTTGGGTTATACGCACTTACGCTAATGTGTAATGGTAGGGTGATTATGAGATGAAATGGAGGACCTACAGTTTAACGTGGAATCCGAACCACGGTGGAGGCGTGGCATTCCTCACATTCACAAGATGTCTTGTCAGAGGTGAAGGAAGGGTTTGGTAATCAGATAAATCTTTGCCGGGACCGAGGATTGAACCCCGGCCGCCAGCACAGAAGTCTGACACCTTACTCCTAGACCGCCAGGTCACCTTTATTTTATCACCGCGTCTTACTAACTGTTCTCTTTATACGCTCATATTTACTACGCCAATGTGTTAGGGATGAAGGTTGAATTTAGAGCAAGTGTACCCGTATTCGCGTGGTGGGATAGTGGAAAACCATTTAGTAAAAACTCCCTCAACACACTCGACTGGGATTCGGACCCCGATCTCCCCTTTATAGGCAGTCCAGTATATTGCGAAAGTGACACATTACGGTTGGGGTAAGGGGACGCTAAAAAGATTAATGTTTTTGCACTTTTTGTATCAAAACTTTTTTAGTAAAAAAAATCAAACATTTCTTCACTAATAACATCGAGTTTAATATACTTCACATAGTGATATCAAAAGCTCTTGAATACTATCAGGGGGTCAAGGGGGGCCTGGAATTTAATGAAAACCTTTTTTTCCCTTCATTTAAAAAGTTCATCTTAACTGCCGCTATGCTCGTCTCGTGACACATATTCATCAATTGTTGATACATATCACCATGTGAAGAAAATTAAACTTTGTGTTTGTACTAAAGAGATATTTTATTTATTTTGGCCTAAAAAAAGGTTTTGCTTTAAAAACTGCTAAAAAAGAATGGTCTTTTCTCGCGTCCCCTACATCCCCACCTTAGATCATTCTCCCATCAAAGCGTTTATAGTGATGTTAAGAGGTGTTCTAAATCTATAATTAATCCTCTTGATGTTGCAGTTGCACACATTTCACATCTAGCGCACCACTCGACCCAAATAGGAGACTTTGTTGTTTTATTTTGAAGATGGGAGAGTCGCTTGTTACTAGCCTGCATGTCTGTTGGTGTATTTATCTTATTGCTTCAACCACTTGTAGGTTGTCAAGGCTGGCTTGTTTCTTTCTAACCTCGCGCGCCGTGTCATGCAACCTGTGGCCTCATCTCCACTTTATCAAAGTTAGTCAGAGCAACTTCGTTTGGAAAAACCTCAAGTAACGCCGGTTTACGTCATGCACTCAACCACGGCTTGTAACTTAGGAAATGAGATTGCAGATACAATAAGCTGAGATTAGTGGCGTATTTAGTTTATTTTTTATATTCATTACCACCTGTAGGTAAATTGAATTATGGTGTCACCCACTTTGGTGGCTGCGTGGTCTAACGCGCTAATCTCATGTTGGAATATATTTCCAAAGATGGGGAGATCAGTGTTTAATCCCGGTCGGATACACTGTCGATGGTTTTTCCTAAAGGGTTTTCCACTCTCCCTCCACGAAATTGTGGGTGCATTTTCTCTAAATTAAGCCTTCCTAGTCCCTAATCCATTAGTGTAATTAGTACATAAGCGCATAACCCGACTGGCTAGTAAGACGCGGTGCTAAAAAAATCAATTCTGGTGTAATTTCTAACGAGTTGATTCTTGTAAATAATAAAAAACATAGATTAATACAAAATAATTGAACATAAATTCTACCATTCATAAGAGTTTGATTGAGATATTATGCAAACGAGGGCTTACTTCCTATAAAATTATACCTTCTTCATCCCTACCCATTAGTTTATTTAGATGCGAATAACGTAATTTACAAAACAACAAAAAACAACAACAAAGAGCTACGTGTTACAAAGTATGTCATCCTGTCTTCTGAGTAACACACGTGTGACATCTTCGTAAGGGAGTTTAGAAGACGTTGCTTTGTTTACCTTAAAAGGTAAAATCCATGTTTCATAGGAATAATCTTATCTGGCAGCTAGAAGAGTTTTTTGATCCACTTTCACGTATTTAAACGCCAATTCATGTTAACTACAGCTATTACATTGTTAAAATGATCAATACCTTTATAGTAACATTAATAATTTGGTAAAATGTAACCATGTTGACCACGGAAAAAACTTAGTATTTTATAAAAGGTTCTTCCTGCCAAAATATTTCTATAGCAAGCTTAAGGTGAGAATATAAGGAACGCGAGAAAAGAACTTTTTTTTTTCAGTTTGTATAGCAAAATATTTGTTGGTCCAAATAAATCAAATATTGCTTCTATATAAACGAATATTCTAATTTTCTTCACATGTTGATATCAAAATTTCTTGAATATTTGTCAAGGATGTCCTAAAATTCATGAAAACTTTTTCTCTTCATTTAAAAAGTTTGTCAGATAATGCCGCTATGATCATGACAGATATTCAACAACTGTTGATATCACCATGAGAAGAAAATTAAACTCTGTGTGTTTATTTAGAAGCAATATTTGGTTCATTTTAATCAAAACAATATTTTGCCATAAAAACTGCAAAAATCTCGGTATTTTCTCGCGCTCCCTACATTCTCAGCTTAACTTGCTTGGTTACACTATGGTGGGTGCATCTTACATGCTAGTCTCAGAGTGCAATTCGTCGACGTTAGACTGTTACCTTTCAGGATAAACGGAGTATGCAGCCCAATTTTCATAGGAAGAACCTTAATTGACAACTAAATAAACTGCTAATAATACTTCCATGTATTCATACGTCAATTCATCTGATCTGCAACTGTCCCCTTTATTATCAATGTCCATAAGCTAACACTATTAATATAGTTAAATGCTACAAAAGTTGACTGAAAAAAATATGTTTTTATTTTCTAAAAGTTTTCGTGGACTGTACACAATCATGACACCCTCTATACGCAAGTGTTGGCATTATCTTCGCCAGATGATATAGCTCTCTTGCGGGCTAACGCCATGGATAATTTTTAATGGACTGTACGCAGTGTAAAATGGACAAAATGCCCAAAGAACATATAACTTAGTAGGAAATATCGTTTATAATTTACAAACATATTATTTTGCTGTCAGCATTGATAGCATTTTACTATATTAATAGTATTATTTGGCAGATATTAATTTATCAGAAAAGTGACAGTTGTAGATCATATGACTTTACGTACACACATATGAACATTGTTTTAATAACCTTTATTTACTATGTAAAAGTCAAGTAGGTTTCTTCCTATCTAAATCACGATTGTACACGAGATCCAACCTTATTTGAGACTCGAGGTAAACAACTTCTTCCTCCATTCACTAAGTATATCTATCAAACCTACAAGTTTTCAAGAGTACCTACTAGCTTTCCTATAGAAGTTGGACTATCTATTTTACCCACTCCACTTCTTAATACCCATTCGGGATTCAGTCTAGGCATTTAATTGCACAAATAGCGTACGAATGAGGGCAGTAGAATTTAAACTAAATGTACCGATATTTGCGTAGAGAAGGATTGGGGAACCACTTAAGAAAATACACTATTTGTACGCCCAGTTGAGATTCGAACTCTGACATCCCTGTCCCTGGCAAACCAGACACGATGATCTTGACTTTTAGTCCACGTGCCTATCGGTCAAAGGATAGCTTTTATTTAGATTAGTAATTTTTTGATAGTGATGTTTAAGTTGAAACAATGTAGTTACATTTACAGAACAAATCAAGAACAAATTTTAAAATTTTAAACTTTTTTTTGGCTGATACTAATTACTATTAGGTTAATGTGTTTGAAACGACTAGTAATTGCCAGCTAATCACCAGAACAGTCATTTGGCTAATAAAATTAAATATAATACCAGTCTTATACTTAACAAATAGTATTATTAAGATTTTTAGTACTTTATTCATTTGGTCGCTATGAATTTGTTGATAGTAAAATAATATACTTTATATTATATCCAATAAAAATGAATCGTATCAGTTTTTTACGAATTCGAATCTTCATCTTGCCTACTGTACGAATTCCAAATCCCAAATTTGAGTTTTAGAAAAAAACAGTAAAAATAATAAGTAATCTTCATACCATTCTGAAGTTGGTATGAAAATAGGATAAATGTTATCATTTTTGATTCTATGGCATCCATTATAACGTTAATACGTTCAGTTAAGTGGTAAATTAATGGTCTGGGTTCTGGCTGTTAAGTTTGTCCCATAATTATGTTGGCCTGAACCATGGATAAGTAGTATAAAAGAAAAAAAAGAAAAAAAAATTCACCTCAAATCTTATCCTTGAGGATTCGAGAATTTAAAAATTCGGAGGACTTATTTTATCATTTCCGTGTATTTAAAAAAAAAATGCAAGAACACTCTAAGAAGTGAAATAAATATTATCTTAAGAGGGCAGCCTCGGTAAACGAAAATTGCCACGCAGACGTCAAGCTCTAAAGCAATTTTTAATTCTACGATGCGTTATTTCAAAATATGACTCACATCAAACAAAATAAAGTCGAAATATTGCAACAAAGCTCATTTCCCTCGATAACAACCCTAATTATATTTTAAGTTTTATTAATAGAGAAAAATGTTTTAAAAAAGAACATTAGCTCACTTTAAACAACTTTTTAAGCATATTTATGGAGCTATAAGACTAGGGTTGATTAAAAAGGACTCAAGATTTAGCCTTTCTCTACAAACGGAGTCTAAAATATGTATAGGCCTATGTATATATATACATTGCGAAAATTTAAGAAGCAATTTTTTTGGGGTAAAATATGTATATACAATTTTTCTTAGTACCTTGTCTTACTATTCGTCTGGGTTGTACAGCTATGTACTGAAAAATCTAATGTGTTAGGAATGAGGAAATTTGAATTATAGGAAGTGCACCCGAATTTGCGTGGAGAGAGTGAAAACCATTTAGGATAAACCACCTTCATTGTACCCGACCGGGACCAAACCACCCCCCTCCGTACCCCCTTCATTGGTAGCCAATCTATAGCGAGAGTAGCGCCTTAGCCCATACGGCCACCGAAGTGGGTGAAAATATAGGTTATTAAATGGCTGAAACTACCATCGATTAAAAGTTTCAAAATTAATTTTTAGTATATTTATATTTCATAGAAACATAAATATAATCAGTGCATGCGTGTGTCCCAGTGTAGTTGGCTGGAGTGAAAGAGTAATAGCGACCTATTGTAGTGGCCCCAATACGTCCCTGATGACAGCCTTTCTCAACCACTTGCACAACGATGGACCACTTTTAATTTTTTATTCTTAGGGGGTACTTACGTTCACTGTATGAACCGACTGATTATATCAACACATGGTTTAGAAACGCATGCAAATCTAGAACAGACACAACACCCATCCCCCGGTCGTTAATTCATCACTGTGGGAGAGGAAGCCCTCATTTCATCAATTATACATTTCTTAGAGCATGCCGGAAATCGAACCCGGGACCCTTAGCTCATTAGGTAAACATGCCACCAACTGGGCTAAGTTGTTGGTCTCCTTTCAGTTAATTCTTTAACACGCACCGGTGAGTAAGTGGTTTGTCAGGGTTCGAATCTCGGCTGGACATGGGGACATGGGGGGTTTCAAAACTATTCCTCCATGCGAATGTAGCTATGCGTCCCCTAAAGTTTACCTTTTTTTTAATACCAATCCTTTTAATGTCTAAATATACGAGCAGCCCGGGAGGTTAGTAGTTTATAAGAACTCGTTTCGGTGCTCAAATTATCTACTATACAACCTTTTATGTTCGCGTATCCCAAAGGATAATTCTTCTTCCACTATGTACCTCCAGGGTTAATACAATTTTACCCAGCCCCAAAAAAACCTGGGTTTTATTAAAAAAACACTTAAAAACAAAAAAAAACACTTCTTATATTTTGGATACAAATCAATCCTCTAATTTTTGAAAATTGTCAGTCATTCTGTTGAAAACATTTTTGCTTAAAATTATTATTATTATTATTAGCACCGCGTCTTACTACCCGTTCGGGTTATACACACTTACGCTAATGTGTAATGGTAGGGTGATTGTGAAATGAAATGAAGGACCTACAGTTTAACGTGGAATCCGAACCACGGTGGAGGCCTGGCATTCCCCACATTCACAAGATGTCTTGTCAGAGGTGAAGGAAGGGTTTGGTAATCAGCTAAATCTTTGCCGGGACCGAGGATTGAACCCCGGCCGCCATCATAGAAGTCTGACACCTTACCCCTAGACCACCAGGTCACCTTTTGTTTAAAAAAAATAGATAATATTATTAATACATTGATTTGTATTATGGTGTTATACACATTCTTTAAAATTACAGATTTTATATAATAGTCTAAGCTATAAAATATGTCTCAATTGGTTGAACAAAATAGTATGTTCAACTAGAAACTCACTTGAGATGATATCATTTTAAGGTACCGTCACTGTATTTATGCTAGGCCCTAGAAATAATACTTTATCAAAAAAACAAATGAGATAACAAAATTCTTACCTTATATCTTTAAGTAAAGAAAGCAACAAATCAATTCTGCAGCTGGCTTGCATGGTCTCCCCTTCCCCCTCTTTCTATTCCTTCTACACAAACAGTATTTTTTTCAACCTGATAGCTTATACAGTATTGTTGCCGAGAATTACATTGTTGCATTATTGTTTTCCTTTATTATGTCTCTTATTAATACTTGCCAAACTATATTAAATTAAAAACATGTTTTTATGGATCCAAATTAATTAGTATATTTGAATTATTGGTTTGATCAGATAACATACATAGGCTAATATCTTTAATTAAACCACAAAACCAAATAAGAACTACAATACCCAATAAAACAAAAAACAACAACATTAAAACACAATATAACCCAACTGTTTTTTTAAATAACCTGTCTTTTTTTTCAACCCTGTGTACCCCCAAAGTTGTTGGTGCACAGTGCACGTTATTACATCCGGGTATCTTGTGGCTAACCCTAAATCTGGCCCTGATCAATCAGTGCATATCATAAACTAAACCTTACATAACAAATTAAATAGCGATTTCTTTGATTTAGAAAAAACAAAAACAATTAAAAAACTAAATAGCTTTGTTTTAAAACAAAAGTTTGTTGAAACTCGTTTTGTTTATATGTATTTTATTGATATATTCCTAATTCATAAAATATTCCCATACAAACACAAATCACTTCCTAAACTGATTTTTTTAAATTTACATTGACTATTTATAAAACCAGGATGAAAACAATAACTATGTGAATGTTCGTCTTAAATTTTTTATTAGCTTCTTCGATATAATAATTCGCTTCGGTGGCCGCATGGTCCAAGGCATCACTCTCTCTATAGACTGAACTGCAAGTGACGGGGATATTAGGGTTATAATCACAGTTGGGCGTACTGAGGGTGGGTTTCATAAACTGTTCCCCACTCTCTATTTACTCAAATGCGGGTACACTTCCTCTAAATCTTACCCTCCTCAATCCTACCCCTACAATGTTGGCCTTTATATGAGTGGTATCTTGAACGTTAATAAGACGCGATGCTTAAAATATTTTTGATGATTGCACCATTATTTTAGTACAAGTTTCTGTACCGAATTAAGCACGGAAACATCTCTCTTGTGTAAGCCAAGAGGTTGCTGAGACCACACTAAGACCGAGCTCAAAATCTCTGGGGCCTTAACTTAGTCTACTCTTATCACGGTAATACTACTAACATTCTTTGCCATTGATGGGAATGATACCAACAGCTTCTTAAAATGTTAAGGTCAAACATAAAATCCATCTTTGGCAACGTTAAACTTTGACGATGACAGGCACCTTTTTTCTTTATCATATCTTACTATCCATCCGGGATATCCACATATTTACTTACACTAATGAGGTAGAAATGTGGAAAGTACTAGAGTAGAGGTAAGATTACCTCGGCGCGTCTCGTGTCTGCGACCAGCGACCGGACTGGTTTCCAAAGTTTGCGACTGGCGACCAGAGTGCGCGTCCGACGCTCTACATTGCGTCTGCGTCCACACTGCTCCGAGAGCAGCGTGGACGCAGACGCACCACCTAGAAAACGTGTTTTTTAATAAAGTTGTATTTCGTTTTGTGTTTGTGTGGGCTGGTTTTTAAAATGGTCCAAGATTTATCCATAGAAGAGGACGAAAATTTAATTGAAGATGTGGTAAAGTACCTATAAATTTTTGACATTTTTCCCCCAGTGTACTTGGAATAACATGGAAAGAGATCTCAGGAATAGTATGTCGATCAAGCTAGTATTTTTTATCCACACTATTTAAAAATAACAAAATAACATGGAACATTAAATAAAACACAATTGAAAAACTCTTATAACTGAGGAACGATCTGTACTGAATATAAAAATTACCCACGACTGGCGACCAAGAGACGAATCTAGGAACATTGTATCCCGCGTCTGCGTCTCGCCACCCTACGTCTGCGGTCGTAGTCGTGAGACACGAGTTGCACCGGGGGAATCCTACCTTTAGTATACTCGCATTGGCGTGGAGAGATAGTGGAAAACCACACAAGAAAAAAAAACTTGATCGGGATTAAAACCTCATCTTCTCTGTCTAAACTAAAATAGCATACATTTTGTCTACGTCCATTAGTAAATAATAAAGTCTCGTTATGTCTGTATAAATATTATAAATACTAAGAAATCTAAATATATTGCTTAAGTAGTACTAAAGTTGTTAAAAGAAGCTATAAAACAGACATGTCCATATTTCCCAAAGATTAACTTGACCACAGATTTATATGATTACCAAAACCTTCCTTCACCTCTGACAAGACATCTTGTGAATGTGGGGAGTGCCAGGCCTCCACCGTGGTTCGGTTTCCACGTTAAACTGTAGGTCCTCCATTTCATCTCACAATCACCCTACCATTATACATTAGCGTAAGTGCGTATAACCCGAACGGGAAGTAAGACGCGGTGCTAACAATAATAATAATAATAATAATAATAATATAGTATTACTTACTCTATATCATTGGTAACTCTAAAGTTCATTGCCACACTTACAAAAGTACGCCACATATCCCTATCTAGAGCGAACTCTATCCAGTTCATCTCATCACATCGTATCTCTTTCAGGTCCATTCGAATGTTACCCGGCCAAATGCATCTAGGTTTTCCCACTTGTAGGCTCCCCATTGGGTTTGCCAGTCAATACCTAGAACTCGGCTCTAGCTTCCATCTGCGCTGCACGTCCTGCCCACCGTGACCTGCAAGATTTGATTACCTCAATCCGGTGATGAGTAACTCATCAATATGTGACCTCCTCTATTATCTTCATCCCTTCTTCATATCTTCCTAAGTACTTGGTTTTCGACCACCCTAACGAACCATAACCAACAAATGGTAAAACTATTGTTTTATTTATTCTGAGATTTACATTTCTGGACAAACAGTAAGATGTTAACAACTCATTGATCGAGAAATACCATGCGTTTCCCGTTCGTATCCTTTTCCTAATGTACACTATATTATCTGTATTACTATTTAAAATTGCTCATAGGCATTTGAACTCTATTATTATATGATTACTATTTGAGAAAAATATTATAGGCCTACTACTTAGAATATACTCGTAATTTGAAAACCTAAAAAGCTTACATTTCATTAAGAAGGATAAGCTTGTTTACTATCACAGATATGTTTCAGGTTAGATTCTATTTTTTTCAAAGACACGGAAGGTAATTTTAAACTTCAAGTCAATTTTTGAACCTAGGTTTGATTCCCACCATTAATAAGAAACCACTTTTGTACAAATATGCAAATGGCATACTAGTTTTTATTGCTTAGTTTCACAACGCAGGTTATTCATCTTTTGAAAATAATCAAAACTTCACCAAGTTTGAATAAGTGAACAATTTATTCAAAGATGTGACCATGCAGGGCCTCACCGGAAACACCTTTGTGCCTCACAGTTGCCTTAGACCACGTGCCTACTGATGCGGGTGAGAACGTAATGACTCATGTAACCACCAAGTTGAATTAGGCAAGTACTAGTGGCTTTAGTCAAACAACTTTTTTAATTTGATTAGTTGATTATTTTAGGTAGTTTTATTTAGCACTGCATCTTACTACCCGTTCAACCTACACGCTTATGTACTAATTACGCTAATAATTTTAGGGATTAGGAAGGGCATATATTTTAGAGAAAGTGTACACACATTTTCACGGTGGGAAAGTGGAAAAATCACCCTCAATATACCTTACCGAGATTCTAAACTTGATATCGTCGTCATCGTCAGTTTAGTATACTGCGAGAGTAGCGCCTTAGACCATACGGTCACCGAAGCGGGTTTGAGGTAGTTAACAAACACTACATGAATCGCTTGATTGTATCAGCAAACGACTTATAAACTAACTTAAATGAACACCTAGGGAATCAATTTTGTGTCTGTTATAAATTTATTACTGTGAAAGGGCGAAACCCACATTTCACCAAATATAAGTTGGGAATTGAGCCCGGGATCCTTAACTCGGTTGATGTGTTACTGACTGAGCTAAGCAACTATTCGGTTGCTCAAATGAAACAAATTGACTTGTATATCAATGTCTGCACTAGGGTGGAGCATATTTTTTTTCTTTCGAAATCATTTTCCCGTTAACGCGGAAAAGTTGTGGAATGGTTTCAGAATAATACGTACAACATTTTAGATTAATCAATAAATATCTTCCGGTTCCACTTTGGGTTTTAAATATGCGAAATTAGCCAAAAATAATGTACATTTTCACATTTCCGTGACTTTTTTAATCTCAGACTTTTTCTTCCCGCTACTACGGAAAAGTTGGAAGAATATATAAAAAAACACAAGTGCAAAATTTTAGAGTAATCAATAAATATCTTCCGGTTCTACTTTGGATTCTAAATATGTGAAATCAGCCGAAATTAATGTAAATTTTCCTATTTCATTGACTACTTTTAATTTCAGATTTGTTCTTCCCGCTAGCGCGGAAAAGTCGGAACAACATATAAGAAACATAAGTGCAACAATATTAGAATAATCAATAAATATCTTCCGGTTCAAATTTTGCACCTTAACTCATTCTCTGGCGATGTGAATATGGCAACAACACAGAAACTTAGGAAACGAACGTACAGGTTTAAAAATGAACAGGGAAGGTTCAGAAAATGGAATAAAAGTGAAAACGTAGCCTAAGCTGTTTTATGTGAAGATTTGAAGTTATCTCATTCTTCTGATCTTGTTGATGAGCAACAGTGTCGGGATATTACTGATAACCCTTCAACCTCATCGCAATCTAAAGTAAGTGGTGAAAGTATATCAGAGCTGTGGAGCTGACAGAGCTGCGGCAACAGTAGCACGGGCACTTCTTGAAGACTTAGGAGTTGTGGAACATGACGACATGCCCAATGTTATAGACAGGCATAAGTTAAGAAGGGAAAGAAAGAAATATCGCATGGAACGCCAAGTCCAAGGTTTCAATTTATTTGGCACCATTAACTTGAAAGGACTGTATTTTGATGGCCAAAAAGATCAAACTTTAACTCAAACTTTAACTCAGAGGAACATTGAGGGGACGCTGCATCAGCAAAGAGTGCATGAAGAACACGTGACACTAATATAAGAACCTGGCTGCAAATATGTAGGGCACGTGTCACCAATAAACAATTCTGCTAAAGACATTACTGAAAGTATAACGACATTTTGGAAAGAACGTCATATCGATTTTACCACACTGTTAACATTAGGAGGTGATGGGACCCCAGTAAACACGGGAAATAAGGGTGGTGTTTTCCGCCGTATAGAAATATTTTGTAAGAAATCCTTACATTGGTTCGTGTGCCAGCTTCATGGTAATGAGCTACTGCTCAGGCATCTAATGGAGCACTTGGATGGCGATACAAATGGCCCTAAAACGTATTGTGGTATAATCGGAAAACAACTTCAGAATTGTGAACTTTTACCTATTGTGGACTTTAAGAAAATTGAGACCGCAGTTCCCGCTGCAGACGAAACTCATCTGAGCACAGACCAGATATACTTGCGAGATATCTGCACTGCAATGACAAAAGGTGTGTGTCCTGATAATTTGTCTCACAAAAATCCTGGAAATCTTACCCATGTCCACTGGTTGACAACTGATAATCGGATCTTGCGTGTTTATATTGGTACACAGGATCCCTTCAATGAACTACACGCTTTGGCTGAGTTTATCATGAAGGTTTACGCACCTGCGTGGTTCAGAATCAAATCGCATCCCAATTGTACAGATGGACCACAAAATCTTTGGAAACAATTCAAGCTTCACGTTATCTTACAGACAATCTGAAGCTAGTTGTGGATCGCGTCATCGAAATAAAGGGTCATCCTGAAACAATAATCCTTGCAATGCTTGCTGACCCAAACCAGAATGTGCGAGAACTTGCCCTCCGCAGGATTTTGAAAGCAAGGAAAGAAACGGGATCAGGAGTTCGTGTCTACAAAATTCCTGAACTTAACTTTAAAGCTAAATATTATGTGGATCTCATAGACTGGTAGGATTGCCAACTAACGGAACCTCCGATCACCACTAACTTATCGAACGAAGACATAGTGCAACTGATAAAGTTTGGCGAATGTCCAGTGTCAGCATTGGGAAACACAAACTTCCTGAGCCACACTCAATGTGTTGAAATAGGAGTAAAACTGACAACAGAATCTTCCATTGCAGTCATCGGAGAGACCAAGCGTGATGTCTACATCAGATCCAGACTGGAGTCAAGGCATGTCATGTCATCGTTTGAAACCAAAAACCAGTATAGAGGGGAAAATATGGAAACAAGGGAATTATTCTGGAACTCGAAACACACTTCTTTTTACAAAGTTTGTGTATTGCGTGAGTAATAAGATTTATTGTTTAATGCTCATAATTATTATTTACGAATATTTAGTTTTTGTAGAATACATGCTTAAAGCTTCCTAAAATAAATTTTTAAGCAAAAGTTTTTCATTTCTTGATCAATTTCGACCCTTAAGCTTTCCATATTTTGCCTAATTTCACATATTTAGACTTCAAAGTGAAATTGGAAGATATTTATTGATTACTCTAAAATTTTGCACTTGGGTTTCTTATATATTCTTTCGACTTTTCCGCGCTAGTGGGAAGAAAGAATCTGAGATTAAAACAGTCACTGAAATGTGAAAATTTACAACATTTTCGGTTAATTTTGAATATTTTGAACCCAAAGTGGAACCGAAAGATATTTATTTATTAATCTGAAATGTTGTACGCATGTGTCTAAACCATGCCACAACTTTTTCCGCGCTAGTGGAAAAAAAAATTGATTTTTCTTTTGCTCTGCCTTAGTGTGCACAGGAAAAAACTTTTGTTACGGTAGATTAAAAAAAAAGAAGCCTTGTCCATCTTAGATACAATGAAATTACTGCCTATTGCTCATGTTCGCCATTGACCATTTTCACGGTTCACTGAACAGGCTATGATTCTATATAATGGTGTGGGCGTACATTCACTATTTTATCACCACTATTCATGTTGATGACCTAGGCCCGGATTTTTATGACCTAAAAATAATTAAAAAATGACCTTTAAAATATCTAAGAATCCTAAAAATAACGTCAAGTTAAAAAAATATTTCACTTAAAATATGAACAAAGATTTGTAATAAATGCACACGACTAAATCAAAACACGTGCTTTACAAATGTAAACTAAAAATTATCCATGTAATGAAGTGTTAAATAACGAAACTCTTTCATTCTACTAAATAAAGGCCTAATAATGATTTACAAATATGTGCTTGAGAAATAATAGCTACCCCCTCCCAACGCAACCTTCTCCAGCCAAGTTGCAATTTCACCAGGAATTTTGTACAAAGTTCATTGACAACATTATTTTCTCATTCCGACAACAGCACGATGAAAGTATTATGAGTTTATAAAATATCGATTGTAGTAAAAATATATACTTCATCCACATGAATACCTTAAAATGGCTCAAGAATGCCTAAAAATGACTTTTAAAGGGCGAAAATCAAGAAAATATGACCTAAAACTCCAAATAACTTATAAAATATAAATTTCTACAGCCAGATAATCACAAACTATGATCATTAACTGTCATGTAACATTAAAAAAATTACTTATGTTTTTATCGAAATCCGGGCCCTGTTTATTGCATAGAGATTTTATTATGTAATCTAAATATCGTATGTTAGAAAAATTAAGGAGTTAAATCGGCGATTCAACCGTGTATGTGTATATTTTTCTTTTTCACTGAGTCTTACTGGTCCTCTGGGCTATTCGAATTTAAACTACACTAATGGAGTGGGGATTAGGAAGATTGCATATATAGGAGGTATACCCACATTTTCTTGGAGGGAGATTGGAAAACCATTTAGGAAAAAACGCATCAAAGTTCGAATGGTCTAATGCACCATTCTTGAAAAATAGATTGGATTGCTGTTGACGGGAAGGCTAGATTGGTGAAAATTGGCCATCTAATCATCTTGATATATCAATTAGTCGTTAATGTATGTTAGCATCGATGATCATGGTTGTGGAGATATGTCCGCTACTGCAATCAATAAATTGAATTAAGATACTATTTTAAAAGTCAAAATGGATGCTAAAACCCTATTTATGTAAACTATTGTATAATAAATACATTTTGTTTAAAAATACAAGAATTCGTTTGAAAACTCAGAACTAATCATTTAATTCATTACCTTTATCGTTTCATTTAGTGAACTTAATATTACGTAAAATTGCTTAACTTCTAACTTGATTTTTTTGCATTTTAAATGGGACTTCTCACATGTTTCGAGAAAACAGGGTCCTCGAAAAGTAAGACGTGCCCTTGCTAACGAGCTATCTACGTCAATTATTGTTTAAGGTGGGTTCTACGATGTACCCTTCATTTACTTTGTAAGGTAGCAAGCTTGCCTTGCATTGCCTTATTATGGTATAGCTAATAAGATAGGGTCATATTGTAATCAGTCAAGGCAAGAATACCTTTCAGGATAAACGAAGCGTTCAATACATTTAAATTAACATTTGATTTGGATGATTTCCATTTACATTCAATACCGGCCCCTAATCGTCGTTGCGCTGTTCCAAATATTAACCAGAAAATAGACACGTCCATCAATAATACCATAAGAACTAAAGTGGTGTTAGCATAGGTAAAACCTTGAAAGATTATTGGTAAGACATTGGAGCACTAAGCTAAATATCCCGGGTTCGATTCCGTAACCAGGTGTAATAAATCACGATACAATCCTTTATTTGTTAACAGCAATCGTCCATAGCAAATGTTAATTAATATGCATTTCCCATAAATACAAATCTAAAGTTAACTTTGTTGTTTAAAATGTTGAAGTTAAAGGGAATAAGAGTCGAGTTTCTTATTTTAGTAATTTTTAAAAAGAAAACACCTTTTTGGAGAAAATAAATTTCATATTGCGTCAGTAGTAATGGCTAGTTAAATTTTCTACGTATGGTAATGTCAATATTTATTCACCAGACATTTTTCTATTAGATTAAAAAGTTTCGGTTCCAATTCTCTGATGCTCATGACAAATGTTTAAGTTGCGTAGAATATTAAAACAAACACTACTACTGAAGCAGCTTTTAATTTATTTTGGCTCAAAATGTTGTTTTTATATAAAGACTACCCAAATACAAAATTTGACCCAAGGTGTCCTCCACTTCACCTTAAATAAAGTAAGCCTTTCTATGGTGACTTTCATATCATGCCGATTAACACATCTGATCAACTCTTAAATTTATAAATACCTTAATTATAAAAGTCAAATTTAGTATTGCGTCAGCCCATAGGGTTAAAGTTCAGTGGTGGGGCCTGTCTGCAGTGGCCAGTCCACTCGACCTTTCTCTTCTTTGTGGCAGGAACTCTTACTTGTCCAAACCCGTCCGTCAAAGTGAAGGGAATCTATATAGGTTTCGTAATGGTATACACATAATATCGGTCTGAAATGGGTGTAACGAACAGGCAGTGTGGCAAACTGTTCAAACTGCCTAGTTACTGCTCTGCCATCCATGTCATGCAGAGGAACTACGTTCCAATTTTTAAAGGCTAGGAAAGCTACTAAATCTACTTTCACGTATTAATACGCGAGGTCATGTGATTTGTGGCTGTCATTTTTGATAGAAATTATCAAAACCAATTAAATAATAATAATAATAATAATAATACTTAACAACTTGTCTTACTAACCGTTCGGGTTACACGCTTAATTACTAATTAAGCTAATGGGTTAGGAATTGAAAAGGTTTAACACAGTAGAAGTGAACCTAGAGTTGTTTGGAGGAAGAGTGGAAAACCATTTAGAAAAACCACCCCCAGTTCATCCAAGCGAGATTTGAGCCTAGATCTCCACGCCCTAGACAATCTAGCTCAACACGAAACTAACGCGTTAGCTAACCACGTCACTGAGGTGGATGATGGATGATAATATTAACAGTAATATTATATTAAGTCGTTCCCTGTCAATTTTGTAAAAAAAAAAGAGTATTTTCTAAAAGGTCCACTCTGTGAATTTACTGTGGTAGTAAGTATCGTTGAATATACAGTTCGATTTAGATATGTACGAACTTTTTTTTTACAGTTGTATTAGTTACTTAGTCAATTTTCGTACATTTGCACGTAAAGTCATTTGATCTGCTAATACCACTACACACACACACACACACACACACACACACACACACATATATATATATATATATATATATATATATATATATAACGTGTATCTAAAACATTGCATCAAACTTTGGCAGGCTATTCCCTGGATGAAAATAGAATAATTCACATCAGCAACCTAGGGTCGATATTAAATATTAAGGGCGGTATTCACCCCTAAAGATAGAGCTAAAAAGGACTGTTGTGTGAAATATTATGAGAACTGCTTAAGGTATTACAACGAATCTTTGTATACTGCTTATTGAAACCTTGATCATTAATAAACTAAATGTGCTGTTACCGTTACCCACCCCCATCATGTAAAAAAGGGGGGGTTGTAACAACAAAATGACAATATGACAATTAGGTTTATTTTAAGTTTGGCATTTATTTTTATAAGGAACTCTATCTACTGGTGACTTTAATACATATTTTTTAGAATGTGGCGTTCATTTAGAGAATGTTCGTAAATGTGAAGATCGTAAACCGACAGTTGCCTGCATATGACATATTTGATCTTACATAAAAATTAAAATTACTTAAAATTAATTCAAACAACAAAATGACTAGTACTTTGTAATGTATTGATTTGGATTAATCTAAATTATGTAAAAAGTCATGGATGAAGGTAATTTTTCTTTAAAGTAATATAGGTAGAGTATCCTTTTAAGATTCATCCATGAACAAACACGCGTTTCTCAGAATGAGGTGAAAAGGACTTCACCCCTAAAATATATTTTTTTATACCTTCTTTCCTGGTAAAAGAGTAACTGCGTCAATTTCTGTTGAAGGGAGGAGGTTCATAGTATTTGGCAGAACACGCCATTTCTTTATACCAATAAGAAGCTAGGCCTCACAAAACATGTCGCCAGGACTCTGTCTATTGGTTAGTTTTTACATTGTTGACCAGGGGAGAAAATGCAAGGAATATGTCATATATAAACCATTGTACGTATGTATATAATATTGCAAGCAATTGACGACGACGACGATGAGGAGGACGATCTCCGGGACCTCGCTCACGCACGAGTCAGTCACAGTCCAACACATTATAATATAAGTCACTTAAATATCACAAGTGTGCAGTGATAAAAACATTCAATTTAAATATGTGCAAGTAATTTACTGATGTAATATAAATAAACCGTGTGTGAAATAACAGCCATCAACATTTCACTTTCTTTAATAATATTAATACCGATTTAATTAGTGCTCGAACACGGGGCTATAGACAGCTGATTAAACGGTATCTTTTCCGTACAATGATGATAGGCGCTCGATAACGGAGCTTAAGACAACCTAAACTCATCACAGCAATAACAGGGAATTAATCCGCAGTGAATCAATCGACGCCCGAAGTGGGGAGATTGATCACATAGTTTTTATTATTGACGCCCAAAGCGCGGCGCATTTATTCCGTATCATAACAACTGGTATGCCAAGAATGAATTTCAATAGTTTTTTATTCTGATAATAGACGAAGTAAATACAAAAATACTGGGGTCAATTAATTACGATTGGCGACCTGTATATTGTTCAAGTACATTCATACATATAGATCAATAGGTAACTGCACACGGCAAATTTATTTTCGGATTTTTAAGATTAAGATTAAATTTGATCGAATCGAAATTGTATTGACCTCATAGATCTCAATCTGCTCTTTTATAAAACATAATCGTAATTTGGGTGGGTTGAAAACTATATTTTAGCGTCTGAGCTAATTTTATTGAATCACATCAGCAGAAATGCCCTAGGTGAGACACACCCAGGTTGACTGAAGTGTGGTGCTAGATGTGTGCAACGTGTAAAACTAAGTTTATTCATCTGTATTATACAAGCTGCGCTCATTTAGTCAATACATTTCACAACGAGTGTGTATTTATGTTCCTGGCGAGCGTAGTTCATATTACTCTCTCTGTTTATTTAGAAGATAAACTTGAATCTCCCTACTTATAACACTCGTTTGTTTTAGTGGACGATTTCCCTTCGGCTTCGTATTGGACTCATCCATAATCTTGAGGATGCGCTCAAGAATGTTTGACGTTTCTTAATAGTACAGGCTCAGCCAAAAGTATGAAAACGTTGAATCAATTTTTTTTCTTTCGAAAGCTTCCTCTACAACTGTCACTTTGTGTTTGCCACATAAACTTAATAAAATGCTTTCAATTTGTTACAATGGAGTTTAAGCATTTTTCATTATTATTTTCTTTTATTTTTTGTAAGATTCCAATATTCAAGAAGATATTATTCGCCACGTTGATTAAATACAAATCACAAATAAGTATAAATATGTAGTGGCGAAGAAAGAAGAACTTCAAGCTATGATGGACAAACTAGTTGAACTGAAGTTAAAACAGCAAGAGAGTACAGAATGGAAATTTACATCGAGAAGTTCAACTTAATGAGGATATTCCAGAAAGAAGAACCACTGAAAATTGAAAGCTTGAGTGTATTACATTTTCTAATAACTATTGACATTGTACATATGTAAGATGACTTCTGGGGAGGAAGGTGGTTGCGGCTCACAAGAAAGGGAAGGGGATCAATTAGCGGCACAACTTTGTTGATGTCTTAGTTTAAAATATAAAGTATTTCGTTCTATGTCGACAACAAAGACTAGCTTATCATCTGAACAAGTATGGTCACCCCAAGAAGTCAAGTCGTTACCTCAGGGGCCAAAGGCTTGATTGGTGTGGAATTGTTAAGTAGGGTTGGCAAGCTTCTAGAATGTTCCTTTGGAATCTCTTTGTCATGTTTGGAGTGAGAAAGCTCTGACCAATTCTTTAGTTTCTATTGAGAGACGGAGATGTCCCGGGAAATAGGTGACCCTGTTTATCATAAATGTAATCAGCGTAGCTTGTAATAAATACTCTTAATCAATTGAGTTATTAGTATACCCCTCCAGTTTTATTAATTAACCCTAAGAATCATCGCACGTTAGTAAATTAATTTAAAAATGATAATCTATGACAGCTACAATTTGACAGGGAAAACTTTGAACATAACAACATTGCAATGGGAAATAGGCAGATGGAGAATGTGGAACATTTAAAATATTTAGTAAGTTGAACAACAACAAACCCGTACCGTACACGGGAGTTCAAGTATAAAATAGTAATGGACAAGGTTGATTTCAACAAGGAGATGGTGCTACTGACTTACAAACTTAACTTATAAATGAGAAAAAGCCTGGTTAAGTTCTACGCATAGCATCGCTTTGTATAGAGATGAAACTGGACTTTAAAAGGAAAATAAATATTTGGAAAGTTTTGAGATGGGGTGCTGGAGAAGAAAAGAGAGGAAAAATTGGACGATTCAGATGACAAAGAAGTTATGACATGAATCCATGAAGATAATCATTCTGCATTTCGACTGTATGTCCGGATATTTGTTACGTGATAACTATCAAATGCATGGACCAATTTAGACAAAATTTGGTAGAAACATTTTTGAACCTAGGCTGGAAAATTTGTACACATGTTTTTTTTGATATGATTATTCATTTCATGATGGTGGTCACTCAAAATTCTGGCTGTCTATTTGTTCCGTAATAACTGCCAAATGCGTACACCAATTTTAACGAAAGTTGACAGTAACATTCTTTGAACCTAGGCCGAACAATTTATGCACATATTGTTCGAAATGATTATTCGTTTCAAGATGGCGTTCACTCAAAATTCTGTTTCTTAGGCCAAATGGTGTATGTTCATAGTAATCTGGTTATCCGTTTCAATATGGCGGTCTTTCAAATGTTTTTTGTTTAGTAGTTTATCTCAAGTGATTTGAATTTATAAATCTAAGCAATAGATTGGATACTTTGAGGATGTATTTTTTAAACATTTTAATATATATTTAGCAAGACTGACGTCTTAAATCATGAGAACCACGGCTATTCTCTATTAATATAATGTACTATTGAATATAGCCTATTATTAATTTGTTTTCTGTCTAACTTGACCACCAAGGAAAATTATCAACTTAAAATCCAAGAAGATAATTACCATAAGATATTTTAACTTGAAATCTAAAGAGAAATGTTAAGATTATAAAAATGATTGATTAGCCACTAAAGTATATATTTGTACAACATTGCTCATTCTATATTAATTTTTTAGCTATATTATAGTTTTTCCTCTGCATACAAATTTAAATTAAATTTAGTAGTTATAAAGATAAACCAATTTAAAGATTTGCTGTCTGAAGCCATTTTAATTATGTCATAATAACGGTTTCGAAATACATTTTTTGAATGCTAGTTTCATTGTCTCCTTTGGCCATATACATTTTCACGATTCTATCATTAAATTCCATTTTAGCCACATATTTTAACTATGGCTACAATACTATCCGCCGTGTGGCAGAACTCGCCACGAGCGCAGAAGTTGACTTCATCACCGTTTCCACACTTTTAAATAAATTCGAACAATGTTGTTTTCTGGAAATGATACAATTAAATACGGTCCAATTTGTTTTTAGAATTGTTAGGGTAATCAAACATGTTAGTTTTTAAACCAGTTTTTATTGCCGTCACGACTATGTGCTTTGTTAACCACCGTGTCCTTACGGGAAACAACACCAATTATTTTGAGCCTAATTAGAACTTATTTATGAGCACATAATTATACTGAGTGCATCTTGGAGGATATCTATGAGATCAAATAAAATAACGTTTAAGATAACAACTAGAAATATATCTAAAAACATTTATAGGAGGGACATTTAGAATAATTGTATTAGGAGGATATCTAGGAGGTAGAATATAAATGTTTTATAGGAGACTAACTAGGAGACTATCTAGGGAGACATCTAAAATTATATTAGGAGGATATCTAAGATAATCTCTAGGGTGACATCTAAAATGATTTTAGGCGAATATTTAGGAGCTCAAATAATGGGCGTCATGTAAAATAATTAGAAGGATATCTAGGATAGTATCTAAAATAATATTTAGGTCAACTAAAGTAACGTCTGGGAAGACATTTAGAAACACATGTAGGAGGACATCAGAAAATATTTATAGATCAACCAAGATAATATGTAAAATGTATTTTAAAATGACATCTAGGAGACTATCTAAGAGGGCATTTAGATCGAATAAAGGATAATGTTTATAATGCCCCCTAGTAGAATATATTGCAGATACCCACTTAAGTGGTCTAAGGGTTTAAAGAGTCATTCTCGCCGATAACTGGATTGCCGATGACAGGGAGATCAGGACTCGAATCCCGGTCGGGTGTATTGAGGGTGTTAAATACTTAATAGCTTTCCAAGCGAATGCTTCAACCTTTCTCATCCCTAACACATCAGTGTAATGAGTACATATGCTTATAACCCAAACGGGTAGTAAGACGGGGTGCTTATAAAAAATCTTGGAGGACACCCAGCAACAGTAAAATAGCGGTTTATATTATTGGGTCCGGATTTATTGTCTTTTGGGAGGATTGCAACACAAAAAACTAAAATGATTATCATTTCTTTGAAACCAACAACACATTTTAAATTAACTAAGAAAGTTAAAACATATATTGTACAGTCTAATTTTTATAAGAAAAGTCTTGTCTGACAGATAAAAATTGGTTACCAGATCTACTTTCACGTATTCATACGTCACGTCATGGGATATAAAGCTGTTACTATTGGTATTAATGTTACCAATACCTATACGATAACACTAAGATTATAGAATAATGCTATCAATGTTGACCGCAAACAATCATGTTTGTATTTTATAAAAGGCTCTTCCAGTTAAAATAGGATTATAGTCATATTATTTTCAAGGTTGACAGTAACAGAAAATAAAAGTTTCATATAGTTTGAACCTACCTTCTAACGGCACATATAGTATTTGCCTCAAGCTTCCTTGGTTAGGTCTTAGGATCCTGACTTGTTTAATATATGACATGATTTCCTGCTTTGAGAAAGTGAGAAAAGGTAAAGCTCATTAATAATAAACTATTCAAAAGTTAGAATTAAATATATGTTATGATTCATCTTACTACCATGGAAGTAATTATTTGCCTCTATATCCTTGTATCTAGAAATTTAACAATACATACTTTAAAACCAGGTCCTCATAGAAAATGAAGAAAGACTAAGAGGTTGTTGTGAATGTATCTGACTTGTATGGTTGTTTGTTCCAGAGCAAATCGGAACGATGCCTACCACAGTCTTGCTGGTGGTGCTTCCGGTCATATTCATAGCCTCCACATTCTCCACAAGACCAGGTGAGGGCTCGTACAATCATAAGCTCTAATCATATAAATAACAAAATACATGGCAATTTCAAGTACAAGTATGGTGTCAACTTTTCTTCCTACCAGAATCATTCAAAAGAAATAACATTTATATCTGCCAGCTATTACTTTGTGAATATATATTTTAAAAACTCAGCAAAACCAAAAGTGCACACCCATTTTGTTTCTTCTTCTTACGTTCTAGTTATCTTTCAGAAAGAGTAAGTATTGTAATATTTCAAAAAATATTATTTAAGAACATCCGACCCCTTTACACTCAGAAATGGGCCGAAGTAAAGAAAAATCTGATAGGAAAATCTGTGTGCATGGCTCTGGATGGTTGGAGCAATGTGCACGGTGATCCAATTGTTTGTGTGTTGGTTAGTGACGTTCTGGCTCGTTGTACTAATTTTACCTAAATCATTGACACTGAAGATTATAGTCATACTTCTGATTACCTCTTAGTGGTAGCAGAAAAAACAATTAAAAACTGTCAATAGTATAGCTGCAGAGTTCGAAGTCTTGTCACTGACAATGCTGCCGATATAGAGAAAATGAGGGAGGAGTTGGCAAAAATGTCATTAAAGATGTAATAACTAACGCTTGATCAGCTCATCTCCTCAATCTACTAACATACGACTTGGAGATGGTTCGCACTATGTAGCATACCAAGCAAATTATTAAATACTTCAGGAACACTCACTTTGTAGCATATAAGTACAACCAAACAGATGGTACAGATCTTGCTCATCCTACAGATGTTCGCTAGCATTCTATAGCTGACTCATAGTCCTATTTGGACAACTGGCACATCATTTCTAAGGTCTTCGCTGAAAATCGAAGTGCCATTCAACCATGTGTAAGTGCAAAAGTGAGCAATGTCAATTTGAAACAAAATGCGTAAGATTATCTCAAAAAACTCAAAATTGTCTCAATATATCTAGATAAAATGCAGCGTGATGACTACCATTGGAGAAACAGTTGAGATATGGCTTTACCTATACGATTTTTTCAAAAATTAGAATCGCTCCAATGACTTAACTTCTTCATGAAGCGATTTAACACTGCTATAACTATTGTTCATCCCGGCAAACCTTATGGATTAACGCTCTTGAGGAGAGAGATTGAGTGAGGTGCAACATCATTTTGCTATGGAGTTGCTGAAATCTATCAACAGGATGCAATTATTTCTAATCTAATTAAGTACAAGGCAAAATGTTCACTTTTCAAGGAATACTGGTCCAGTCCTGTACACCAAAAGAGATTAAACCTCTTGTATGTTTGGTGGCATTGGAACAAAGCACTAATCATGTAACTGTGAGCCTGATCCATCATCTGCATAGTGCAGTGGCTTTATCAGATGGGACTAAACGACTTCTCTCAACCTTCGGGTTTGTGCATGATAGACCTAGAAACGGGTTAAGGACAGAAAAGGCTGCCAAACTTGTCTGTCTTTTTAATAAACTCAACAACCAAAACATTTAATGAAGTGAAACCAGGAAGTGGCATTTGCTGTTGTAATGAGTAAAGACTCAATGGTGTAATAAAAAAAAAATAGTTTGAATGGAAGGAAAACTTGACTTTCATATTGTAGATATTTTTAACAATTAGGATAAAATAAAACAACCAAAAAAGGAGGAAAAACTTTTAAAATATCTTTAAGGAACATGTTTTAAACATATTATTTTAAAAACTTAACTTAGAACTTGTTTTAATCAAAGGAAATTGTCTTGAACAATTTTTTACGCGTTGTTTAAAACTTTCTGATATATCAGATCGGCTATGAACGATTGAAGGTCTTTATATTTGTCAAATTTGTTCAACGTCTTTTTTTTCTATCTTTCAAATTTTGGCTCATCCTAGCCACGTTGTAAAGTTATTGTTTTCCAAACATAATTTCTTACTACACTACCGCGACTATTTTATAAATTTGATAATATTTTTAGAAGTTTAGTTCTATGCTTCAGATGTCGTTTAGACCACAAACAGATTGATACATTTTGGACACCCCTAGTATCGCTCACAAGAATTAAATCTACAATTTACATTAATTATGTTTGTTGTTATTATATACAAATATGCAGCTAGTTTATTTTATTGAAATCTGTTAAACCATACTGGAACATTTGGAAAAATTTGAACAGCCATTTTATATATTTCAAAATCTGTACTCTTGTTTGAACTAATAGTTTATGTTTTGTAGCCCAAATGAAAACTAGTCAACTAAGTGCAGCTGAAGTTATTAGTTTACACTTTTAGCACCAAACCTGTTAATTGTTTTAAGGCTTTAGATATCTCTTGAACTTGAATAAATGGTCGTGGAAAGATCAGGGATGTAGATTAAAAGTGTTTTGGAGGACTCTTAAAAGCTGTAAGAAAGGAACCCCCTCTTATGTCAGTGTGCAAATGTTTAAAATAACTTTTTCATCTAACGGATTTCAAAGTAAAAATGTTTTCTTACCCGCCTCGATGGCAGCATTATCTAGGACTCTTAAGGCGTCATTCTTGCAATAGACTTGACTTCCGATAACGAGGAGGTCGGGGTTCGAATTCAGGGCAAATGTACCTAGAGTTTTTTTTACTAAATGGTTTTCCACTTTTACCACACAAATGCAAGTACACTTCTTCTAAATTCTACCTTCTTCATCCCTAACACATTGGTGTAGTTAGTACAAGTGCGTATATCACGTACGGGTAGTAATACGCGGTGCTAAAAAAAATGTTTTATATTAAATCAAAGGATCCAAAAAACTAAAGATTGGATTAATTAAAGTGACGTAAATTACACAAATTTTAGATCAATTTAAGGGAAGCAAAATACAATTAAAGGTTGTAGACAAATCAAAAGGACGTAACAGACAACAGTTTCGGATCAACCCCAAGGACACAAAATGCAACTGAAGGTCTTGGTTCAATCAAAATGACGTAACAAACAACCGTTTCAGATCTAGCCAAAGGACACAAAAGACAACTAAAGGTCTTATAATAATCTATGCTTTTACTAGGAAACATGTGAATTAAAAACATCTTATATCATGTGCCTAAAGATAAATAAATGCATAAATATGTTCACAGCATTTGTTTTGATTTTTATATTGTTTACAATGTATAATATATATAAGTGTGAGGTTTGGCATCTTTCTATTTATTTGTCAACGAATACTTTTCCACCAAATGTCTTGTATCGTAGGATCCGTTTATAAGAACTGGAAGTTTGCAATCTAGGAAATATCTTACTTCATGGGACCTGTTTATAAGAACTGGAAGTTGGCAATCTGGCAAGTGTCTTATATCATACGATCCCTTTCTAAGAACGGGGAAATTTTCAAAAAAGAGGTGGCAACTACATCACGTTCCAACTGCTATTTTATTTTACAATGTTATCAAGGCATTCATATAACATATTTATAATCAATTGTACTTTTGGTAAAAAGCTAACATTTTGACTTGCAAACAAACACAAACACATAATTTATATTCATAAATACATACATTTTTTCTAGATATGGGTTGAATTTTTTTTTCTTAAAATACGAATCTTCATTTTATCTACAACTCCTGAATTTCTATTCAAATAATATAAAACTTGATAAGCATAAATATTTAACCATCCCATTTTGTATGATTTTATTTCTTCAATTTTCATTTCGTTCATATTAGATGGTAACTTATTAACGATATGGAGTGTTGTTATTAGGTTTGTCCTATATTTATTTATGTTTGCTCAAAATACTAGTAAACAGATAATGGCTCTAAAAATTATTAATACACTAAATATTTTCCAAACAAGTTTTTAATATTTATTTTTTTATTCTAGAATTAAAATTTTTCTATTTTCCTTGAACCTAAACACAAGTATTTAATTTATGTGTTAATCTAGCTTTTCCTTAAGTTTTTATAATTTTTTTTTATACATTTCATGATAGTAGAACACATTAAATATTCCATTAACTGCTTAGTTTTGGAGCACATTTTAATGTTCGGACACATAAAAGCACAAAAGAAGAACATAGATGGTACAACACGTATTTATTACATTTATTTTACAATATGTAGAGTGAGATTTTATGGTCATGTCATGAAGATGGAAAAGGAAAGAATCTCAAGAAGAATGTCGGAAGTAAAGAATATAGGAAAAATACCACTAAAGAGACCAAAAATGAGGTTGTATGAGCAGATAGCAGCAGGTTTGCTAGTGAGAGTAAAATAAATTATAGTAATTAAAATAGAAAGAGTGGTGGAAGGAAAGAAGAAGATGAAGGCATTTTACTAAATTGACCCGGCCACAGGATGGAAACAGTTGATGATGATGGTGGTTGGATGGCTTAATCGTAGGTTGACCTCAAATTAAATTATCAATAAAATGCCTAAATATTTAGCACACATGTTCATATACATGAAAATATGAGCGCAAAGGAATGGCATTAACAGAAATTTGTTACTTTATGTTTTTCAATAAGTGAACTCAATTTTGTCCGCCATATTAGATTTTCCCTAAATAGCTTTATTTTTCCAACACAAATGATCACGTTAAAGTACATGGGAGAACAAACTGTACACAAAATAATTAATAATAAAAACAAATTGTTGGCAATTATTGGCTAACTAGAGCTACGTCAACTCATGATTTGGCTTTTCACTGATGTTTGTTGTACTGTTCAAGGAGAAGATATCTGATACATTGGGGGACAAATTAATGGTAAATGAGGAAATCGCCTCGAATTGAACAACTCAGAACAAGAATAAGTTTGACAGACAATGACAGGAAGTGTTTTATGTTAAAGAGGCGGAGGTTTTGTCGGCATAGAAAGACTTGTGTGATTGCTCAAGTTAGACCTATAGGAAGTCGAGACCATAGCTTCGCGCATTGATATAATGAACTCATTAGGCGTTCCGTTCTCATGGTCGTGCGTCAGTCACAGATGGTATTTGAATAAATTAATAACAATACACCTTATTTATAAAGTGAGGTTTCACGTGTGGTTCTTTGTGCTATGTTTACTTTCTTATTTAAATTATTATTATTAGCACCGCGTCTTACTACCCGTTCGGGTTATACGCACTTACGCTAATGTGTAATGGTAGGGTGATTGTGAGATGAAATGGAGGACCTACAGCTTAACGTGGAATCCGAACCACGGTGGAGGCCTGGCATTCCCCACATTCACAAGATGTCTTGTCAGAGGTGAAGGAAGGGTTTTCTTATTTAAAGAAAGTATTGTAATAGTGAATGTTTGCTTTCGAAATTATGATGAGTCTTGACGTTTTATGTAACCCTAAATTAATTTTTTTCTTTATCACTGCTTAAGTACTAATTACACTAATAGTTTTATAAAAGAGTAAGGTTATATTTATATGAAGTGTACCAGAATTGGCATGGAGGGATAGTGGAAAACAATTTTGGAAAACCATCTTACATTTGGCCAAGATTCGAACCACGATCAGTCTATTATACTGTGATAGTGACTCCTTAGACAATGCGGCCACTAAAGTGGCTCTCAAAATGTGTTTCTTAAAATTCTATCTGTCCCCTTGTTTGACTTTGGCTGGGACTACAGCCGAAATGGTTTACTGGGTTTAATCAAAACTTTATATTTTTATAATCTCAACACCTTAGCTCAATCGGTAGCGTGTCTGTCTACTGATCTAAGGGCCCCTAGTTCGATTTCTGCTATGAGGGGAAAATGTATCATTGGTGAAATGTGGGTTTACCCTTCCAAAGTGAAGAATTAACGTCAGGGGACTGGATGTTGTGCCTCTCCTAGTCTCAAGTTTGATTATAAGGCAAATTAAGCTGCGACAGGCCTAGCCAGCCGGTAGCGGAAAACATGACATGAAAGAATAACGGAAACGGTAATGGATGTAAAAAAAATAGATTTTATATGTTTATAACTGAAGGCCAAATTGTGGGTTTAACTCTAGCCCTAAAATGAAGAATACCTAGTTTGAATTTTGGAATTTTTAAAAATATTTTGGGAATAGCCATAGTTAGGTAGCTATTTTGCGCAAAATATATATCTGTGGAGGTTTTTCCATGCTAAACAACATTGTATACTTATTTTTTTTAGGTAAAACATGACTTTTGAGTAGTTTACTGGTAACTAATTTTTGAAAATTGAAATATTTTGAAAATAAATAGTATAACAATTTTGCTCAAAATGTATAGGCCTACTATTTTGGGAGTTTTTTATATTATAAATAACATTGTATAACTTACTTGTTTTTCAGAGAACATTTTATGTAATGGTGGTCATATTTATGAGTGATTTTCGAAAATTTTAACTTAAAAAAAATCTATAGTAATTTTGTTCAAAATGTATATTTGAAGTTTTGGAATTGGAAGGCCGTAATTCAATTGCACATTACCTTGTTCTATACGCAAGAGAACCAAGGCGTCTTTCCTAAAATCATTGACCAACTAACGCTGGTAAAGGTCCTTTGTTCGATTCCGTTGGTGGGTAGGGGGTGGGGGGAATTCTTAGTTTTCACTTAATTTAAAATCTAATGAAATACGAATGATGCTGACTTCACTAATGTAAAGACATACATCGGAGGGACAAAAATGTTTCCAATAAGCTTCACTGTTTTTGTTTCCCCTCTAGTGAGTTTTACACCTAATTTATAATCGATAATGGGGTGATTTATTTAATCACCTTTCTTGACCTACCAACCATAAATTAAACAGTAAAAATTATTCTCTTTCACAATGGGTGATGTAATTTCAAGTGCTAACGAACTTTACTAACATCACTTTTAAAAGGCCTTGGAATAAACCTCAAGTCGGGTCTTTACGTGACGAGATGAGAAACTGCACCTCATTAAGTTAATAATAAGTACAGGCTACAGAGGAAAAAGGAGAAAATACCAATTTTTAACTCAAATTGAGTTAATCTGTTAGAAGTAGACAATCATGAGATATTTGTAATACCCTTTGGATTTTTGTGAAAAATAAAGTCTCCTATATTTAAATTAATTCAATAAAAAGTATTTCTGGGCTCTTTGTAGGGTTTACAATATAAATGTTAATGCCCTTGAAAATTTGTTTAATGTGACTTTTCCCCTTCAAATACCAAAAGCTATATTTGGCATGCAACAATAGCCCAGGTCACACGCTAAACAATTCATGGTAGTTCCCTGCCGGATACATAATATCGGGCCTATAGATTAGAAGACAGGTACTCTATTGACTGGGCTATTATTTCAATTTTTTTTTTTTTTTTACCAATCGAGGTATATCCATAGTTCTTACCAGATCAGAAAACAAATATTTGTTATGTTTTCTTACCAAATATTGGGGTGAATGAAGTACTACTGACTGGCACTATTGAGATCCAAGAAGTTTTAGGAGTTCTAAGGGTGTAGGCTTGTAAATAGATAATAAAAAATGACGTACGTACACATTCACGAGCCTCTTTTGTTCCAGAGGAGCTGAACGAACACAGAGACAAGCTGAGCATGTACCAGGGCAAGTTGAACCTGTTAGCTAGTACCAACTCTAAATGTACGAGTTAATCTCCATTTTCTGTTCTAGTTGAGATGAGCAAATACAGGGGCAAGCTGAGCATGCTGGGCTGCGCGGTACTACTCATCCTGAGTTTGGGTGTCGCGGTGCAGGCGTCAAGCCACATTGCCATCCTCTTCGTGGCAGTGATGTGCCCTTTCATCGCAGGCATCGTCCCCGTAGAGGAGAAATTTAGAATATTTGTCAGGCACACCAGAATATGGGGGCTCAGGTAAGCTAACAGGTGAGTAACATTGCCAGAGCGATGTCTGGCGGCACAGTCGCGTCGGGACGCCTACGAGTCATTGCGGATATGAGTGGCGTGATCTTAAATGGCTATAATACGTAGGCTTTTTCAAAATTCTGGATAATACATGAACCATAGATATTAGGTTTCCCCCGCGATCATATGATATTCTTAAATAGGTCTATATCCATAAAACGTATATATATATATATATATATATATATTTAACTTTGTTTGATCCGCATTGATGGGGTCATAGACTCAACATCAGACTCATCTAGTCTATTTTGTTGGTGACTTTGGGGTCGGCACTTGAAGATCTACTGGGTGCACCAAGTTTTTTTGCTATATGGTTTTCACCTTCCCTCCAAACAAATAAGGGGAAAATTTCCTCTTGATGCTACCTTACCTACCCTAATAGTGTAATTGGGTGACCTGGTGGTCTAGAGGTAAGGTGTCAAACTTTTTTACGGGGGGTCAGGGGCTTAATCCTCGGTCCTGGCACAGATTTATCTGATTGCCAAATCCTTCCGTCACCTCTGACAAGACGTGTATTAATCACAATTCGAGAATGTTTGGAATGTCAGACCTCCACCATGGCTCGTATCCCAAGTTAAACTGTAGGTCCTCCATTTCATGTCACAATCACCCTACCATTACACCTTAGCGTAAGTGCGTACAACCCGAACGGGTAGTAATACTAAGACGCGGTGCTAATATAATAATAATAATAATAATAATAATAATAATAATAATAATGCAATCAGACTCTGATAGTTCACGCGGAGAGTAAAACGCGGTACACAAAATATATACAAAGTACATTTTTACTTTTTATCCTACATATAAAAAGTTTAGGAAGTATTTAATTTTTTTTAAAAACGACCCAAACGCGCTATGAAATATACTTATGTGTGCTTCTAATGCTTTAGATGATTTTTCCCCACCAAATTTGCTTAGCGTTTGGTGTAAGGTGTGGGCCTTTCTTTTATCAATGGACTGGGTCACTTGTATTTGAGAGATTGGGGTTTGAGTCACCCTAGGTTGTTTTGAAGGGTTTTTTTTCTAGATACAGTTTCACACTTTCCCTCCCCGCAAACGGGTATATCTTTACTCTAATTTCTACCGTCCTCATCTTTATCTCACGAGTTTAAACACGCGGTTTGCCTAAAGGGGTGTTGAATCATGGAGAGCGGTAAGAAACGCTACTAAACAAACCTAGTGGATGAGAACAAAACTATTAGCGCGGCTGGTGTGTCTTGCAATGGCCCAGAGCAGTGTGGACCGCACGTTGTTTACTTTTGACTCACCGATCTCAATGGGATTTTAAATAAATAACAGAAAAAGGCATATTCTCAATCAATTTTCGAGAAGTTTTTCCCACAAAAACAGGATTATTCATATCACTAACCATATCAATACAACAATAATCCCAATATAGTGCACTTGCATAATGATTCTAAGTAGTTTCTAAAATTAAAAATGTTATTTGATAATTAGTACATTTTTAATAGTTTTTACTTTCTCATAAGGAAAGTATTAGGATCATGAACATTTTTACTTTGTTACTGTGGTGGATATTTACGTTTTATGTGCCCCCAAATCCAAAACCGTGGTTCTTGCAAATTTATCTGTCCCCATTTAGAGGTTATATGCTCATACTGCTGGCATTTTTTTAAATTTTTACATTATATCTCATATTAAGGGGATAGTAAGCTACTAATGGTTTGACTCGAAAATTTGAAATAATTCAAGAATGATTCTAATGATTTTATTTAAAATGGCTATTTGGGGAGTGTTTTACCTGCCGAACAGCATTATATACGTGTGTGTGTGTGTGTGTGTGTGTGAGTGGGGGTGGGGGATAAGGCGGCATTCATTTAAGAATAGTTTACTGATGACTAAATTTAAAAAATTCTAAATCTATTGGAAATGGCTCTAACGATTTTGTTTAAAAGATATATCTGGGGTATATTTGATATAACAAGTAGCACTAGACTTTTTTGATTCGCAGAAAAATTGGTTTCGGGTAGTTTCCTGAAGACTAATATTTTTTACCCATTTGAAATATTTTAAAGGTGGCTTTAATTATTTGGTTTAAAATATCTGTCTGGGAAGTTTTATTTACATAATACGTTCTATGCATTTAGTTTTATTAAGAAAGTTAATCTAAGGGCTGATAACAGATTTTTGTATTTTTAAAAGTTGTTTATAAATAGCTCTTGATTTTGCTCTAATTTTATATATATATATAAAATTAGAGCAAAATCAAAAACTTCCCAGACAGATATTGTAAACCAAATAATTAAAGCCACCTTTAAAATATTTCAAATGGGTAAAAAATATCAGTCTTCATATATATATATATATATGAATAAAATAATATTAATATGTATTTTATTTTTAAAATTTTATAAATAATTTGAGAGTAAGTTTACTACGGACTGGATATTGAAAGTTTGTACTAAATAAAATTGTTGGAACATTTATGATTAGCAAGATTATAGCCCATGTTGGTTTTACAAAGGAAAACTAATTTAACGTTGGTTCACTGAAATCCTATTTTTGAAATTTGTATCAGTGCCATAATAGACTAAATGAAAATGTTTATAAGATTTTGGTTACCTGGTGGTCTAAGGGTAAGGTGTTGGACTTATATGCTGGGGGTCTGGGGTTCAATCCTCGGTCCTGGCACAGATTTATCTGGTTACCAAACCCTTCCTTCGCCTCTGACAATACATCTTGTGAATGTGGGGAATGCCAGGCCTCCACCGTGGTTCAGATTCCACGCTAAACTGTAGATCCTCCATTTCATCTCACAATCACCCTACCATTACACATTAGCGTAAGTGCGTATAACCCGAACGGGTAGTAAGACGCGTTGCTAATAATAATAATAATAATAATAATAATAATAATAATAATAATAATTTATAAGAGTTTATCATATCATTTATTTATTTGGCTTACGTCCATCTATGTTTGCTGCATGTTGCAGATTGTTACACAATATATGAAAGGTTAGGGCACACTGGTGTAGAATAAAGTGTGTCACTAAGAACTAGTCCAAGTTAATCATCGTCTCCACTCTATAATTAATGCAAATTATTATTTAACTGGACGAGTTCGGATAAACTTCCAAAGCACACTAACAAATGCATAAAGGCCGATGGTGCATATTTTGGTCATATGGTCTAACATAATTATGGAATAAAAAACATTTCAGAATTACATAAGTTCCAAGATTGTTTGGCCATTCTGTACGTAAATTACATAACTGTAATTTTCCTTCAAAGTGGAACGATTAAAATTTCTCTTGACCTCTACATTAATGTTAACTTTGCTACGTACTGACGAGCGGGTGGGTATTAAAGCGGTCGTCTCAGTCAGCCAGAAAGTATCAATACTGCCAGGCCACACGACTTAAAATAAAGGGTCTCTGACGTTTTTTTAGAACTACTTCTCTGTTCTGTCTTAGCTTATACTTCATTTCACCTACTACAACCACCCTTAGTCATATCAATAAGAAAGAGGGGAAAGAAAAACTACGAAACTTCCTATCTCGAGGCAAAGAGGAACGCTCGCTGCTATTTATCAAAATAAAATCTTAACATTTTCTGTTGTGAGCTTATAAAAAAAAAATATGTATATTAGAGGAAGGCTAATCTCAAAGCTCCACAAATATGCTTAAAATTTCGTTGAAAATTAGCCACATAAGCTACATTTTCACACATTTTCTCTATTAGTGTAATGTGAGGAATGCCAGACCTCCACCGTGGTTCGGATTCCACGTTAAACTGTAGGTCCTCCATTTCATCTCACAATCACCCTACCAATTACACAGCGTAAGTGCGTTTAACCCGAACGGGTAGTAAGACGCGGTGCTAATAATAATAATAATAATAATAATCTATTAGTGTAATTATAAAATAGGTTTGTTAAGGGAAAATAGTTTTGTTGGAATCTTTCGACTTCATTTTGGTGTGAACCGTATTTTGAAGTAACACATGGTAGAATTAGATATTGCGTTAGAACTGAACGTCTGCTTGAGAATTTCTCGCTTACCGAGGCGGCCCCATTAAGTGAGTCTTGACGAGTTGGTCTCCTATTTACCATACGCTACGTAACCTGAGGCAACTTAAGTATAGACTATGTAGTTTGTTTTGCGTGGCTTAAAACAAGGTACAAACACATGTACCTCCCTCCACTTCAGTCAATATTACGAATATCTGAAGAGGAAGAAGTGAAACAAGTGGCGTCACCTGAGGAGGGACGAGGGGTACAGCTGCGGGGCTTAGAAGAGACTGTTAGGGGTGGGATGTCGTAGTATTAGGGCGGAAAAGAGTTTATGAGGAGTAAAAGGATTGATGTAATTTGGGCTTAGACGAGCCTACAAGGAAATTGGATCTTGAAAGAGCCTGTAAAGAGATTGAAGCTAGGAATAGCCTGAAAGGAGATTGGGCCTTGGAAAAGCCTAGTAGATTGGGGCTTGGAAGAGCCTGCAGAGAAATTGAAGCTTGGAATAGTCTGAAAGGAGATTGTGGTTTGGAAGAGTCTGAAAAGAGGAGGGGCTCGCCAGACTCTCTTAAGGTGCGGCAGAAGGGAGTGCAGGTATTTTTCAGTTTTTATAGAATATAAATTTGTTGGCAAAAATTAATCAAATATTTCTCCAGTAGCAACATAGAGTTTAGTTTTCTGCACATGTTAATATCAACAGATCCTGAATATCTGTCAAGTGTGTCCTGTAATGTTGTCAAAACATTTTATCTTTATTTAAAATGTTTTGACAAAATTCCAGGACACCCTTGACAGATATTCAAGATCTGTTGATATTAACATGTGCAGAAAACTATCCTCTATGTTGCTACTGGAGAAATATTTGATTCATTTTGGTCAAAAAAAGTAATGCTATAAAAACTGTAAAATTACTCGTGCGCCCTTCTGCCGCACCTTAAGTGATGGGGTATCCTAGCTCTCTTGTTTGAAATAGACTGTGATGCCGGAATTACTAGCACCGTCACTTAACTTTCACGTAAAGTGAGCCTAACGTCCACATGTGTTCGGTATCATTCATATGCTCGCGATCGGCGGTGAACAGGTGCGGCTCCACTAGATAGAACAACACTGAATCGGACACCGTTCATTATTGATCCTTGAGTTTGAAAGACAGTTCTGATTAACTTATGCCAGTGTGGTTAAAAGAATTTGTAACATGGCAAAAAGTAGTAGGGAAGAAACCAGTCTTTCTTTTCCTCTACTTTGCCCTGTCCCTTCTGAACGAATTTAGCAAAGAGGTAGCCTTTTCCTTCACTTCTACATAGCTTCCAGTGCTTCAGATAAAGCTTTCCAAACATCAAACTGTATATTCTGTAACTTATATTTCGAGTCAGTTGGGTTCCGCAGGAAAGAGCATGATCGGTATTCTTCGATTAAAAGTAATGCCTTTTCAACAGTCCACTTCATTATACACTGAATCAAAACGCCACGCACAACAAGAAGGAAACCGCACTGCACTGAACTCAACCATTTGATGCTATTCCCGGTTACACCTAAAGATAACAGAGCAGGTGCGAAAACGAATATCCTGTGATTATTCGCTTAAAAATCTACTATCCTAGCTTTACAGGTCGTCTGAATACCATAAACAAACAAATGAAATACTAAATATCCCTGTTGACGTCACTCTCTACATGATTGGCAAGCTATAACACGTGGTATCCTTTACTTAACATTCATGTAACGTGAAAATTCTCCACTGGACAACTCTTAAAGTTAAGTGTAAGTTAAGTTAACCGCATCGTGATGGATTCCGTTTTAAAAACACGAGGAGAACCTTTACGTTACGTTACGTTACGTTACGTGAACATTAAGTTGATCGTGATCCCGGCATGAAGGGGATGTATCTTTGTGGCTCAGATGAATCTCTAGACTTGAGAAGAAATGTGTCTCCATTTGCGGGAATAAAGCGAGTGAGTGGGCGACCATTAAGGACATTCGACCGGGATTCGAACTCCGAGCTTCCCGTTACTGGTGAACCTAACCGGACCAGACTGATGCCTTAGCTCGTGTGCTCACAAATAAAATCCCTCCCATTCTCAATCTTTATATAGTTATAATTAATCCGCTCTGATAATATTTTAGGTATATCATTAATATGTTCGTTAATATGTTCCAGTTATGCGTATTTGGCGAGACTGCAGGGGAATATGGGTTTTGTGAAGTGGTACTTGATATTCGAGAGAACATTCCACCTCATCCATCTCCAACTAGACAACGTTTACGTCTTGGGGAACTTGGTAAGTTAATTCCTGGGAGAGTCCAACTAATACAGTACAATGTTCATAGATATAAAATATAATAGAGCTACTTTCACATACATATACGTCAAGACATGTGAAAAAACTGGCACTATTTATGTATATTATTAATACCTATAATATTACACTAATAAAATCGTAAAATGCTATCAATATTGACTAGCAAAAAACATGTATGTTTGTATAAGGTCCCTTCCTATGAAAATTGTACTGTACACACAAATGCAATATTATGCCCATAAAACACGACAAGGTTAGCCAAACAATAAAATAAACGTAAATAGTTCTCTCCCAGCACACTTAACGAAACTAATTTTTTTAGTACCGCATCTTAGTACTCGTTTGGGTTAAACGCTTAAGTACTAATTACGCTAAAGATTTTAGTGATTATAAAGGTTATATTTTGATGACGTGTACTTGTATTTGCATGTAAGGAGAGTGGGAAATCATTTAGGAAAAACCACCCTCAGTACACCCGACTGAGATTCGAACCTTGATCTCCCCGTCACCGGCAGTCTAGTCTACTGCGAGAGTAGAGTGTTAGACCATGCGGCCACTGAAGTGGATCTACGAAGTTATTAAATAAACATAAAATCCTTGGTAAATCTCTGGGATCTACCACAATACAGCGGCCATTTTGAAAATTGCTAATTCGGGGTAGTATATAATTCTTTTCCAGTGTTTAGGTGATGTGTATGGTCTCGCATGGTCGAACGATGGTGAATAGAGTTGAACTGTTTATATATGTTTGGTTTCTGTAGTCTAGAGGTCAGAGCTCCTCGTTACAGATCCTGAGGTCCCGGGTTAGATCCCCGGCCTATCCAGAATTTATCTGTGGAGCAGTGGATCTGGAACGAGGTCAAACTCAACCTCGTGAGGACAAATGAGGAGCTACTTGAATAAAGAAGTAGCGGATTCAGTTTAGAAAACTGATATTAACAGTTGGGGATGGGTAGTGTACCCCTCATATGGTAACGACAAAACAAATTACTGTGGCCAGAATCCGGCACGGTTATTTGGCCCCTTTCCGATTTTCGAGTTATTCAGCCTTGTTTTAATTTCTTTCCTCAGTTGCTGTTCTTCTTGCTGACGAATAAACTGGTCAGTCCTAAATTCTTTGGGCTCTTCTTCCACATGCTCAACGTCTTCATCTTGCGGTTCATCGAGGTGAGACAGACATCTTGATTGCGATATCACAAGTGTGGATATTATAGGCCAGTGTTTCCCAACCTTTTATAATAAACTGATATGTTTGAGGTATTTAATGTGCACTTTCTGAGTCGACTGCTTATATAAGCATACGAGAATTTCTATGAGTGAGGGCGAAAGGGCCTACCAGTCTTGCCGGGAAAGGTATTTTCACATATTTTCTACGATTCTTTTATATGTTACAATATACATGGGACCTATGGTTTTACTTCCCTTCTGAAGGAAGTTGTGCTACGGATTCTTATCACTCAAGAAAAGTTCATCCACCTCGGTTGGGGTTTAACTCACGAACATCGGGTCCTGAGGTGAGCACCTTACATCAAGACCACCGAGGTCAATCAGTAATAATAATAAACAGGCCAACCACATCATTTGTTCCGTATGACGGGCTGGCAAAGTAAAATATTAGAGGGGGTGGCAGGAACAAGCCTAGGCCTTTCTATAGCAACCCTTATTTGTATCAAATCTAAATTCTATACTTTGTTTCACAAACAATTCATTTTTGACCAACTTTTACTTAATCCAATCTTTGTGATTATGAATTGTATAAATTCGCTAAAACAGTTTTTAATCGAATTAAGGAATTGATTAAATATTTATTTTCAAAAGTAAATAAAATGAATAGGCCTAAATGTAACAAATACGTAATTGAGGCGTAAAGGGTTGGTGTGATTCTCTAATGAATATGATCCTGTTTTCTTAATGAATGGTTAGTTTAAGCTTTGATATAAATAAAATTATTTAAAAACAGAATAGGTTATCAGAAAAAATAAATATGATTTTTATACGCGTTCCTAAAATCAATATAGGCCTATATAAATTATTATTATTATTATTATTAGCACTGCATCTTACTACCCGTTCGGGTTATACGCACTTACGCTAATGTGTAATGGTAGGGTGATTGTGAGATGAAATGGAGGACCCACAGTTCAACGTGGAATCCGAACCACGGTGGAGGCCTGGCATTCCTCACATTCACAAGATGTCTTGTCAGAGGTGAAGGAAGGGTTTGGTAATCAGATCAATCTGTGCCGGGACCGAGGATTGAACCCCGGCTGCCAGCATAGAAGTCTGACACCTTACCCCTAGACGGCCAGATCACCCCTATATAAAGACGAAGGCCCTGACTCACTAACTCATCAGTCATCAATAATCACCATATTTCCCGGAACCATTTACCTAAAATCTTGAAATTTGGCAGGGAGGTTACGTTTAGGTCATAAGCATTCGGTAAATAGGGGGTTTGCACAATTTAACTCCTATGGGGGTGGAACGAGGGTTAGAACATTGTGTTTGTAAATAAAAGAAGATATGAGCTGGAAAGCTGAAATTGGTCAGAGAGGTAGAGGGATCTCCCCAAACAACTAGGAAAATCTAAAAATGTGAATTCAAGAAATGGGGCGGAGAGGGGTGTTCATAATATACAAACACTTTTTAGATGAGGGAGAAAATTAAAATTTGGCATTAAAGTAGAGAAACAACTACATATAACCTAATACATATTGGAATATAACATTTCTTAAAGTAATTTAGAGAAAATAAGTCTGGGGGAGAGAGGAGGTCAACATTTCAAAAACTAACAGAAATAAGGTAGAAAATTAAAATTGGCAGACAGGTATGGAGACAGCTCCAAATAACCCAATAAATCTTAAAATTTGAAATTTACAAGTATTAATCGGGGAAAAGGGGTTTTCGGAGGTGGGCTCTAAATTTAAAAAAAATGATAGTTAACAAATACTTCCTAGTGTGGTAGTAAACTGAAATTCGGCAGGCAGGTAAAAAGATTACTCCAAATAAATTTTAAGCTAAATGAAATTGAAATGCTGTGTCTTCCCAAATATACAAATATGCCT
This sequence comes from Timema douglasi, assembly GCA_901482245.1. Classification (NCBI taxonomy): domain Eukaryota; kingdom Metazoa; phylum Arthropoda; class Insecta; order Phasmatodea; family Timematidae; genus Timema; species Timema douglasi. The sequence continues at coordinate 52,884 of CABEEJ010005097.1, forward strand.
TATAGTTAGTTAATCGATTCTACCGATTGCTTACAAATTATTATATTTAGTCAAAACCTTCATATTTGTATTCGAGGTGTGTTTCGATTATTTCGAATCTTGAATCTCTCGAATACTATAAGCTTTCGAGAATTTGAGCGTCTCATTAATAATACAAACTAATATTAATTCTATTTTCCACAGACTGACGGATGGGGAAGAGTGAAGATATTGCTGATGATGGTACAAGTGTTGAGAATTTGTGTGTTTGGCTGCTATCACACGGCCTTGAACACCCTGTATCTTCTTTCTATGATGCACAAAGGTTAGTAAGTAATTACATGTATTCAACTTGGAACATTTTCTCAAATTAACGATTCATCTCAAACTTCTTTTTGATAGTAATAAAAGTAATAATAATATAATAACAATGTCGTGTCTGGGCTACATCAATCTGTAGCTCAGTTTGTGGAAAGAATAGCCAGTACTAATGTACCGTTGCCCAGGAACGCCTGATTGTACTCATACTAATAGTACATCCTTTCCGTGGAGGCTCTTTCCATGTCTCGATGGAATTAGAGGATGATGATAAAGAATATGACGGGGCTAAGTCAATGAAGATCTTAAAGCTAACTTAAGCCTAAATGACCAAATCCTAGTGACCCTGAGAATTATTCCCCTTTCGAGAAAATTAACCCAGGTACAAGGCGGGAATCAAACCCGGGGACCTATAGATCAGCGCCCAGAGTCTCTGACCCCTACACCACGAGGCCGGTTTTGTTTTAAATAGTAAGATATTTCCAGGAGAGAACAGGTAATTATTGGCTCTATATATAATTTACGAATCTACTTTGTTTTAGTTTTTCCATTACACTACGTTCGGATGATTCACATTTAATAACACTAATGTGCTATAGATTGAGGAGGTATGATGTTGAAGAAATTTACCCACCTTAGTGAAGAGGGAGAGTTAGAAACTAGTTAGTAAAAATCCCCTTAAGTACAATGGGTTGGATTGAAACCCCGACATTCCTATAACCAGCCAATCAGACTAGATGAGCCTTTCATTTTAATCCGGGGTGAAAGTTGACTCCGATGATTTAATCCTGGCCACGCCATTTGCTTAGGAATGGTCTGTTTTTTGAATTAAAGATGTTTTCTTCTTTACAGGAATCCCAGGGCGGGATACCCGAGCAGTGGCCGTGGTCCGGGGCCTCAAGCTCTCCGTCCTGCAAGGTATGGAGGAGTACTGGGTGCCCATGGCGATACATTCGGCACCTGTGGTCTTGTCAGCGGTCGTCATCTTGGTGTCCATACAGGACCCGATGAACTGGCTACTGTGCTCCTTGCTCTGGTGAGAGGAACCAACTATAATAGGGCCAAGACTACCACGAGATAGAGGCATGAACTAGAGCAGGAGCAACACTACCACGAGATAGAGGGACTAACTAGAGCTGGACAAACACTACCACGAGATAGAGGCATGACCTAGAGCAGGACAAACACTACCACGAGATAGAGGCATGACCTAGAGCAGGAGCA
>CABEEJ010005098.1:0-54401 GCA_901482245.1 Timema douglasi
AGAATAATATCCAGATGGCACTGCATGTATTAAAAATGGCTGGTGTTTCAAGGTACAAGAGTTCCAAGGTACAACACCTTCCCCTAAGGCCAAGAAAACAAAGCTAGTAACTTTTATAGCTGCCAAATAAATTTGTTTACGTTAAAATAGTCCCAACTACTCTTCACTAAAGCACGCTACGCGTTTTGGATCATCTTTGACATTTAATTATTGTTGGGAAACCATTTTTGTACTAACTTGACTTACGAACTTTTGTTCTGAAATAAAAATTTAGGGGAGCTACTATGATTGCTGCATTGTTGTAATAACAACTCAAGCGTATTATTTTATTGAAATTTATTGTGGTTCTATTAATAAGTCATTCAAACTCTAATAAATATAATACCTAATACTTTTTATATATCAACGAAGAAGTTAGAGAAGGCCTCGAATAATGTGTACTTTCGAACAAACTTTTATCAATAATTAAAAGAGAACAAAAGGTTATCCTTCCTCTAAAAAAAAAAGTCAGCTCTCCCTTGATGTTGATTTTCAATGTTAACCAAGAAACGTTTGTTTAGCATAAGTTCTTATTATTAATTTTCTTTATAATTAACCAAGCTTTAAATCTGTGTTTCCTGTTCACAGTGGGAGGCGCGTTCAGATGTATTCCCGCCAGATACGTGGTCCTTGTGATTGGTTCCATAGGGATCATCTTCCAGTTTCAGATCAAGGTCAGCTTGTCCGTGGCTATAGTCGCCATGGTCAAGAGCAAAAATACCACCGAGTCTAATTTCACAGAGATGGACACTTGCCCCAATGCTGGCAACACTGCGAACTCCTCGAGCTCCTCTCAGGTGAGGTTACCAGGCCTGGGTTCAGCTTCTAGTGAGTCCACATGTTTAGTTTGTTCCGAGGAGGTTGTAAAAAGTATGGAGGGAATCGTAATATTCTACACGAATTTGGCACCTCTTTTGCCAAATATCCAAGGGTGTATGTACACACATTAGTGTTAGGGGGCGACTAAATTAAGATTAAATCGATTGAGAAATATTAAAGTCCTAAGAAAAAGATTCACTATCATAATAAGGACATTAAAAGCCTTGAATAAAATGTTTGACATTATTGTATTAGTTATTTTACTCGCCTACTCAACAGGATAGATAACATTCTGCAATGAAGTAACTTATCTTTGATGATTCACTATACAGTGGCGCAATTTAAAAAACTATAACACCCTAAAACACTGATTTGATTTTATAATAGTTATATTTTTTTATTAAAGTCAAATAATCTATTAACTAACCAACCCTAACAAACCTAACCATCCATGTCTCAAACAATTAAAAGGGTACCTAATATACATTTAGTATTTAGACTTTTAGTTGTTTTTCAAGCTTCGGTGACCACATGGTCTAATGTGACACACTCGTGTTGGGCTAGACTGCTGAAGACAGGGAAATCAGCTTCAATTCTCGTCGGGTGCACTGAGGGTGGTTTTTCACTATCCATATACACACATGCGGATGCAATTCCTCTTAATCAATCCTTCCTAATCCTTAACACATTAGTGTAATTAGTACATAGGCGTATAACCAGAACGAATAGTAAAACGCGGTATTAAAACAAATTTGTTTTGCTACAACCTTGTAAAGGATATATTATAGTGTTAACTTATATGTCAAACGCCAATTTAATTTGGCTTGTTAGATATGTAATTGTTTAATCGAGTAGTTCCCAACGTGGAGTATGTGCCAAGACATTTGGGGGTATGCGAAAATATTTGAATAATGGCGTAAAGAGCCATATGCCAGCAGTGTAAGCCAAAAGATCAGTCAAAAGCTGTGAAATTAACTCAACACTATCGTGAGGGGCAGTGCTAGTTTTCTTCTATATTTGACCTTAAGATCATGATTTCAATTTCAAACAAAATAGATTTATCATAATCATTAATAAATCAATTATTGAATTAAATGTGTTGGGCACATTTCATGGAAATTGGCTGCCAAGGGGTACACAAGAGAAAAAAAGGTTGGGAACCATTGAGTCTCTAATGCAAGAAACCAGTAATCGAAATATTGACATGTCAAATACCCCTTTGTGTTTATTACGATAATGAACACTCTTTGGAAGTTATTTTGTCTATATAAAATGGTTTTGTTTGCTGCAAAATTGGGGGTATGAATATATTATGCCTACCAGGGTAACAAATATAGAGGCGTTGGGGGCGGAGTGTGGGAGGTTTACTGTTGTTTTCAATTACACCAACCCAGTTATTTCTCTCTAGTTAAGACACATATGAATATTAAATGTTTGACTATCAGAGGGGTCGTACTGAAGAGGAATATTTTGCGAATTCTGACTAACTCTAAACAACCACTATTAGTATGTATTTGTGTTCCTACTCCATATCTAGGCTAGTAGTTTCTTGAAGTCGTATAAAAGTTAAAACCCTTTTTTTGTTTTGAAACACTTAAAATTTCATTGAGCTATATGCATTTAATGTCTAACTTATTCTTTGATATCTCCTGTTGTGGGACTTCACCAAGGGCTACCACAAGTAGGACACCTCCCAAGATAAATTTCTGGGTTCGGATATGGCTATCAATGGGCATATTTAAATCATTTTAAAAGTGGTACCTTTAATAACAGTATCCATGTGTTGAAGGGACCAGATTGGCTAAGAGGGATGTATCCCACACGTTCACATTGGTAGCTATGCCTATGTTTAGATTGCAAATAACTTTAATATATACTTAAAACGAGGTCGGTTTGAATATCTATTGTTTCTTAAAGGAAGGTCAGTTTGCATATCTATTGTTTCTTACAGGAAGGTCAGTTTGAATATCTATTGTTTCTTACAGGAAGGTCAGTTTGAATATCTATTTTTTCTTTCAGGAAGGCGAGTTTGAGTGGAGCGAGAGTATGCAAGGTGTAGTCCTGAGTGCATTCTACTATGGCTATGTGTCTACACAACTGCTCTGTGGTTGGTTGTCTGACAAGTTTGGCACAAAGATGGTCATGGGTGTCGGTATGATGGCTGCAGGGATATTGAACCTACTAAGCCCTCTGGCGGCAAAATGGGACGTCGGGGCGCTCATTACCCTCAGGGTGCTACAAGGCATGTTCTGTGTGAGTACCTTTCCTACCTTGGCATTGATTCAGGTGTAAGCGTCAGTACATATAGATGAAGAGAACATGCCAAATCAAAATAAACTGCTCTTGGCCACTGTTACTGCAACACGATAAGTCTTTGTTTCACACGCAGTAAAGCCCAATATTATCACCCTACTTAAAAAAAATCCTATATTTGAAGCGCATGCGTGGATGCAAGCTCAATTTTCATGGAAAAGGTATTTATAAAATATAGTACTTTTTTTTTGCTGTTAACAATGATAACATTTTGCAATATAATTAGCGTTGTTTCATAGGTATTAATAATATCTATGATTGAAACAGTTACAGATCAGATGACCCTACGCATGAATATGTAAAAGGATATATTTATTAACTTCTCCAAATGTCAGATAAGGAGGCTTGTGGTCTTGAATACACCAAGATAGATGCCACTATGATACTCTATTTAAGCCTCCTAAAAGCTCTTTAACATTCCTATGACCACCTGAACTGTTCGCCCTGGTTTGTTAGTCTATGTAGAGGGTCTGGCAAAACCTTTTATGAATTGGTGATGGTAGTTTGCCTTGTAAAAAGAAGTTTTTAGTTCCGTCAGTTTTGTAAGCTCGGGACATTCGCGAACTGCGATTATTTTTGCCGGGTCTGTCGAAACACCACACCAAGTGTCCCAAGTCCTCCACATTTTTATGAAATAATTTGCACATTCTATCTCTTACTTTCAAGACAGCCTCCCGCAAATGATCGGAAACGGCTAACAGTCATAAATGCTCATAAAATGCCCTGCCAAAAATGATAACATCATTCAAATAAACACACATACCCTCTTCCTGTAAGCCATCCAATACCATCTCCGTGAGCCTCTGAAAGTTGGCCGACCCATTACGAAGACCAAAAGGGAGAACATTAAATTCGAAAAGCTCTGTACCTATTGAGAAGGCTGTCTTGAGGCGAACTTCTGATGCTAGTTCACACCGCCAACACCCTGACTGCAGATCTAAGGAACAAAACAACCTGCCACCTGATAGTGAGTCTAGAACCACATCAACCCTTGATAACGGGTAGTTTTTTTATGGTAGCATTGTTAAAAATTCTAAAATCCACACATAAACTTAAGAAACCATCTTTCTTGTGGGATAACACCACCGCAGAGCATCTCCGAGATGTTGACAGGCTCAATATGTCTGTATGCATCATCTTCATTGTCTCACTTTCCACCTTTCTTTTGTAGATTGACATACACGGGCCAATGTCTCAACTGTTCTTGTTATTTCTAGGCAGTCTATTTTGCGCCAGTTCAGGCGTTATTTTCACGATGGTTCCCACCCCAAGAACATCAGCGATTCATTGGTGTGCTCAATTCCTGTAAGTTATTATGTTTTATTCTAATATAAGTTTAACAAAAGTTTATGAAACCATTGAAACTTATAACTATTTACCAGTGTATAACCCAAACGAGTAGTAAGACGGGCTAAAAAAACTACCCAACTATTTACATTTATTAATAAATGCTATCTTCGAGGTTGGTAAAGTTGTAAGGTTTTTTTTTTCTCCTATAGTTTTAACTTGCTCTTTTTTAGGCTTACTCTTCTTGTTTGTAACGTCTATTATTTTAATCACTAAGCTAGGGTTATTTAATTTATCTTTTTGTGTCTTCTGTTAAACATGTGTATTTTTCTGAGTTTCAATGTTTGGTTCTCATTAAAATATTAATTACATTGTTAAACTATATTTAATTGTATTAAAAGCTTACTAATTATTATTTCTGACCAAAGTAAATAACATTAGTTTATTATTCAAAGAACGATTGCCTTGAGTAAGTTATTTAATGGACTTGCAATTTTTTATTCCCTCCCCCCCCTCCCCCTCTAAGAGCTAATTGTCCATGTTTATGTTAACAGTCATGTATATTGGAAGCATAACATCCATGAGCTTGTCTGGAGTGCTATCTGATATTTCTTGGGAACTGGTGTTCTATGTTTATGGTACAACTGCTATTATCTGGTCCACGATTTGTTTGTTGTGTTTAAAAAATTCGCCTGAAGAGCATCCTTATATCACAAAAGAGGAGATGGACTACATCATGAAGGACTCCAAGAGGAACATCAAACAGGTGGAAAAAGTAGGTGTGGTCTCAGGAAAATTAATTGATAATAATAGAGTAAATGAAATAAAATCAAAATTAATCAAGCAAATTTTTTTTTTCATTAATCTATCAACTTGTATATGTTCTGGTATGAAAAAATCCAAATATTTTTGTGTTATTTTATAGGTATTGATTCTATCAAAAGTGATGGTTAAAAATTACATTATTTGACTTATGAATACTTGAAGGTAGATCTAGTAGCTTTACTAGTTGTTAGAAAAGGTTCTTCCTATGGAAATTGAATTGTAGACTAAGTCACAAACTGCTTTGACATATAACTTCTTTTCATATTTTATTTTTTATATAAATTTTTACCAACAATACATATCACAAAGGTAAGTAAAGTGGATCCAATCAATGAGATAAATTACTATCCTTTCTCAATACCTATTGTGTTATTTTACAGCAATCCAAAATACATGTAATAAGGATTCTATCGAAAAAATTACCAGAGATTTTCTGACAATTCAAACCTTCATCTTTTTGTACTACCGTTTTATTACTTACAGAAAATTTTAAATTTGTATTATTAGTTAAAACACAGTTTGAATTTTAAAGCAATAAAAGTAAAGACATCCAAGTCCCTCCCCTTTCCCCACCCGTCCATTTCTAGAGCAAACCCTTACTTCAGTCGTGTACATGACTGTTTATAACCTGCTGTCGTTATTCTCTGCTACAGCCATCTGCCCCAGTGCCATGGATAAAACTATTCACTTCGATGCCTGTTTGGGCCACCATTTTGATGCAAACTGGTGGCAACTATGTGAACTACACCTTCCTCTCAGAACTACCAACGTATACAAAAAATATTCTTAACTACAATGTTTCAGGGGTAAGTAACATTGTGTACAGTAACTGTAATATTCCCCCTTCCTCCTTTTTGATGTTTTAAAAACTAATAGCTAGGTTCTTTGAAAGCAAACAACATTTTCAAGAGGCTACCAAAAATACAAAGGTCTTCATATATGAAGAATATTTGTTGCGATGAATAATTTAACTTAAATCCTGAAGTCTCTCAATAGATTAAAATAAATGATTATGAATTTTAAAAAACCAGTCAATGCATCAATTATAATCATCTGTTACAGTGCATAAGAATATTATCCATAGTATCTTTAAAAACATGATAGTTATTAACGCTTTTTAAAATGTTATTACCATGCAAACTGGTTGATCTCCATCTGAACTGAGATTAGAAGAAATCAGTGGCACACCCAAGTGGGGTGAGGTGAATATTTTCTCCCAGCCCCCGTTCAAGATAGAAAATAAGGTTAATAAACTCTTTAAGACACGAAAAGTGTATCTGAAATATAGAGCACTGAAGATGTACCTGACACACAGGCTACAGTACTACCCATTCTGAATTTTGCCGTTTCACTTAGGTGACAGTAATTTCATTGAGAACTAGGAATCAATAAACCAAGAATAGTAATATTAAGATCAATTCTTGATAATTTCGATACTAGTAATAATCAAGGGTATTGAGGTATCAAATAATCAAGTTTTGGCATCCCTGGTATAAAAATGTTAAAGTTTAATTATAATATTTTATCATCAATATTAAAATGACTTTCACTTTTATAGTTTAGCTACTCTCCACTAGAAGACTCTCCTACAGATACTTATGATAGGCTGGACATTTTGTCATTGTAGGGAGTGTTTCGAATATTGCAGCTCAGCAACTAGTGATTTTTTTCTTTGTATGTATATTTTTTTCACCATGCAATAATTTAATTTCAGAGTGGTATAGTTTCCTCTCTACCATATATATCCGCATGGATTGGCTGTGTTGGCAGCGGATATGTGTCACAATGGCTGCAAGAGAAGAAATATATCACACGACTCACATCTTACCGGATATTTAATGGAATTGGTAAGTAGGCCTAAAATGATTATTTGATATTTTGTCACCAAATAATAGTTCAGGAAATTAATTAATTAGTATGTTAGCTATTTAAAATAATCAAGTATGCATCATGTGACCTTAGTTGTTTTAACTGTATATGTTATAACTATAATAAATAAACACAAAATAAACAGTTATTCACTTATAATTTTTGGTTGGTTTATTTTTTCAAATGTAACAAACTAACAGTGCGAATTTAGATGAAATAAATCAACAACAGATCAGATTTTTACTATGCGGCAAATATTAGAAAAAATAATAATTGGAATTCAACATGCCGGTATATCAATTATTATACATAGATTTTAAAAAGGCCTATGATTCACTTAAAAGGAAAAAATTATATGATATTTTAGCTATGTTTGGAATACCCAAAAAGCTGGTCAAGCTAAGTGAGGTATGTTTGGGAGATACACGTGGCAGGGTACAGTTTGGATATATGGGAAGATATTTGGTCCAAAAAGGGATGAAGAAAGTGGGGAGTGGAGGAAACTACATACCCTGTACTCATAACCAAACATTGTTAGGGTAATAAAATCTCGCAGGTTATGATGGGTGGGTCATTCAGCGCAAATGGGAGTATCTAGAAATGTGTTCAAGGTATTGAATGGCATACCCAATGGGAAAAGACCACTGGGAAGACCCAGATGCTGATGGGAGGATAACATTTGGATAGACCTGAGAAACACAGACTGGATAGAATTAGCTCAAGATAGGGATAGGTGGCATACTTTTGTGAGTGCGGTAATGAACTTTCGAGTTCCTAATGCCATAGAGTAAGAAATTAAGTAACCACTAAATGAGCTAGTGAACCAAGGCTCTACACCGTTTGATCTTAATAAATCTCACTAAAATATCTACTCTAATTATATAATTCTTTTGTTCATGTTTCAAGGTGCGCTTGGTCCAGCTATATGTGTGATAACCATCTCTCTCATTGGCTGCAACACAACAGCGATTATAGCGCTTTTAGTACTTACAATGTTCACCTACGCCATGTTCTATGGTGGAGGTAGTGTTGCCAACTTCTTGGACCTGGGTATAAACTACGCAGGCACACTGTCGGGGATAACCCTCACTGTGGCAAATTCTATGGGAATAATTGCACCATTGGTCACTGGGGCACTCACAGATGGAAACGTGAGTGTTGAGTGAGAAGCATGGTTTTCATTTTAATTACAGTGGCTTGTTGTCAGGGCTCACAGGGCGTGTCATAATTGTACCTGGCCTTCCCCTACTAGGTCCCTATTTGACCAATCATGCAATACCTGATGATAACAATTCACAGGTACAGAATGAACAAGTTCTGATTGACATGACAATATGCCACACTATGCAACTGAACAATAAATCACTTTTTAAATAACAAGACACTGATATAATTCTGTAATATTACACTATTTATTGTTAGATTCAAACTCAACTTAAGTAAAAGCATCCAATAGCATTGTTTAATATTTAAAATGGCTTGATTGGAATAAGGTTACAATGGACAGTTATTGTATTGTTCTTTTTGCAGCAAACTCGCGCCCAGTGGAAGATTGTGTTCTACATAGCCACAGCATTTTCAGTGGCCCCATTCATACTCTTTATGTTCTGTGGGTCAACAGAGGAACAATCTTGGAATAAGCAGGGAAGAACAGATAAATTAGAAAGTAAACAAAGCATAGATCAATCAAAAGCACCAGATAAAATAGAGAAACTTATTTAATCTCTACCACCAAACACAATTTGATGAGTACCATTCCGTGGCATACATAAAATCTCTATTGCTCATTTCAATGAAAAGTTATTGAAAAAATTCTAAGCCACTAAACTGAGCAAGGAGATAGAAAGTAAAATGAAGTTAATAGTTGTATTAGCCATTGTGACATTTTTATAGTTCGAATTTCTCTGGAGCTTTCACTGAAAAAATGGTTGCCTAAAAAATAGGAAATGTAAAAATAGACTAATTCTTTGAACATTTTATGACAAGCTTTATTTGGTTAATATTTGCACATTATAAGAGAAAAAACAGTGGCTTAGCCTTATTGATAAGGGAAGAGAGGGGGAGGTGGGAGCCAGTTGACGCACCAGACCTAATCTCCTTAAGCGACGCCTAGCTTTGTGTGTAAGCACTGGACTTTATGTTTATGTTTCAAGATTCTGCCACTACCATCGCAATATATATATCTACGCACAAGAACTGTACGCATTAATTCAAACATGAGTTTCCCATTCGAAAGATAACTTTGAAACCATTCAAGTGCCTTTTCTATAATACCTGAATTTTCTATATTTTTAAAAAGGATATTGTGATAATATATCATATAACATTATTTTATAAGATTAATAAGTATTCTTGTTGCAATTTGGCTACTATCATTACTATACTGTAGGTGACCTGGCGGTCTAGGGGTAAGGTGTCAGACTTCTATGCTGGCGGCCAGGGTTCAGTCCTCGGTCCCGGCAAAGATTTATCTGATTACCAAACCCTTCCTTCACCTCTGACAAGACATCTTGTGAATGTGAGGAATGCCAGGCCTCCACCGTGGTTCAGATTCCACGTTAAACTGTAGGTCCTCCATTTCATCTCACAATCACCCTACCATTACACATTAGCGTAAGTGCGTATAACCCGAACGGGTAGTAAAACGCAGTGCTAATAATAATAATAATAATTACTATATTGAATGTGACATTATGATAGGCAAAACATTTAGCAGAATATTTATCAAAAGATTTAGCCAACGAGTGAATTGTTCTAAATTCTTTAATAGGCGTAAAATTACTGGATGAAACCAAATTAAAAATATTATTTTACATGGGCTATTAAATAATATTGCAGAGTGAAAATAGATTCACTTGATGCATCACCAGTGAACTAACTACACCCCTTGAGGAACAAGAACCCCGTTTTGCAATTTACAAAAGTGTGACAAACAACATTGTTTTTGTTATAGACTGAGGGGACGAGCTCTGGAGTCACCAAGTTTATCTTTGTTTTTAAATAGAATATGTATTAGGGAGATTTTAAATAAACTGTATGTTGTAAATATCACAAAACTTGATATTCTACTTTAATATATTTTTAGAACAACTCCATAGGCGTAATCGCTAACTTATAATCTCTATGCTAAATTCAATAAAGCAACTTTTTAATAAATTTAGAGCTTTGTTTAGATCAACAATTAGAACTAATGCAAGACACGGGCCTCACCGAGAGCCTGTCACCCTCCAGCTGGCCGCCAAAGTCCATCAAGTGTTAGGCGACCAGTAACTGTCTTTAACTCATGAACACACTTTCTTTACTCTCTCTCTTTGTCATTGTATACTTTCAGGTGTTATTTTATTGTTAAAAACAAAGAATCAAAAATTAAAGGGTTTTATCAAATATCAATTAATTGAACAGAACAAAAATAATTAATCTGTGCACCAAAATACTAAACTGAAATCAAAGTTAAAGCTAAATTAGGTACAAAATAGCAAGGTCCTTGATTTTCTACTATAAAATTTTGAGAGGGGTTAGTAGGGGTGAGTAAAGAATCTCCTAAATAAAAATTAACCAAACAATACTTAATAAGCATGAAAAATAGTAAATGATAAAACACTAGCAAGTTTAACCAGTGGTTAAGGTACAAGAACTTTAGTATGAGATAGTAAGATTGGGCCTTATCTTTTAGTTGGCTGCTATGCAAGTAGACTGTTATCAAAACAATAAATGAGAAGTTTTGGTTTGGTAATTTTCACAAAATTGGAGAATTTTAACATTAAGTGCTTTAAATTCTACAGATTTTTTTTTTCTCCTTAAACTAAAACATATTTGTTTGGTTAAGGTTTAAATAGTGTTATTGATGCTTTTGTTGCTTGTCAAGGCTGTTAACTTATATTTCAACATTTCTTAAAATATTTAGTAAACATTGTTTAAATTATTAATCTATTTGTGGTATTTTAGCGTGAAAAATTCTGTATAATCATGTTTTATGCTAATGACCTAACAAGCGCAATGAAGAGAAAGTGGAGAAATAAATAAATTGTATTAATAATTTGTCACTCAAGAGAATACTTTTTAATGTACTTAGAAATAATATCTCAATAAAGTTTGTATTTAGTTAGTGTTTATAAAGTGTTGTCTTTTTTTTAAATCATATTTCCTACAAATCTACAAATCTAAAATTTTAATCTTAGAAAAAATTATGAACAACAGAGGAAATAGAAACAGTAATTAAATGTTAAAATCCAGGATTCTTTTAGTTGAATATCTTTTCTAATATCCTCAAAATTTAAATCATAGTCATAAATTATTCAATTTATTTGGTATTCTCCTTATACAGGCATCAAGAAAAAGCCAAAGAAGGATATATAGTATCCAGGAGGTATTATGTTAGGGTTATGTTTTCTTAATATAAGTATTAGGAAGAGTTACCAAATACCACTTCCATTTAAAATTATTTTTTGGTACTGATAACTTCAATAAGGTATAAAAATAAAATATAGTAGGAAGTCTAGCCAAAAAAAATTCTCTAAAAAGGTGGTGTAGTTCAGGATTTTCTAAACACTTGCATTAGGAGAATATAGTACTCCAAGAGGTGTCAAAATCATTCTTTCTGATGAGTTATTATGGTTTTGAATACCTCTTTTTAATATCAATATTTAAGAGGATTTTTTCTTATTAGTTGTGTTAGGAGAATATGAAACACAAGAGGTATTAAAATTTTATTTAAGATTTTAAGATCGTCTTCCAGCATTTGTATTAAAAGATTCTCAAGATAAGAGCATTTTTCAAGTAATTTTATTCAGAGAACATTTAACTTTGATGTAATTATCAATTGAGACAGGTTGTAACTTGTTACACCATTTTAATAATATATTACATTACTTTTATTAATGTTGTCTCTTTAATTTCTTATCAGGTGGGTCTATAATTAATTAAAGAATATTGGATGAGAAGGATTAATTCTTAGGAAATGTACTAACATCAATTTTTGTCTCCATTTAGATATGTATATCACTAAACCAACCCTACCATTTGTCAAGTCGAGGATTTTACTTGAACAGGATAAAAAAATGGGGTGAGGGAAGGGAGCAGCTGGGATTACAAAAATTATGGAAATATAGATAATGCCAAAAAGGGATTGGGGAGAGGTGCTTTCGATGGAAAAACCCCTCTAGACGAAAACGACTGAACATTTTCAACAGTTTAGACATGATTTAATTTGAAAATACAAATTTTTGTGTAAATTATTGTATTATAAATATTCATTGTGTATGATTGAACATTATCTTATTCTCTACTTCAATAATTATTTCATAACAAGTAAGGAAAGATTTTTTTTTTAAAGAGCAAACACCAAGGGAAGGGCTCTCGAACGCCAACAGCAAACAGTACATAATATGATAAACACAACGACATCCTTTAACGCCCTGGCGGGCTGATTATGGTATAACATTGGGTGACGGTCGGGAAAATAATTTAAAGAAAACCTCCTGAACGACAATAAAGTTTCAGCAAGGACCTTAGATTAAATACAGAAGTACAAGTAAAAGAATAAACGCATGAGGAAGTATATATAATACTGACAGAGCCATATTTGAAACAATGGATGGACTTTTTAAACTTTAAAAAATGTTAGTATAAAAATGGCATAGCCATCTATGATACAATGAATAAACTTTTTGAATTCTAAAACCTGTTTGTATAATTCTTACAGAGCCATATATGAAACAACATGAACTTTTTGAACTTTAAAAATTGTAAGTATAATACTGACAGAGTCAGTTATGATACAACGGATGAACTTTTTAAACTTTGGAAAAACTGTTTGTAAAATACTGACAGATCCATCTACGAAACAACGGAAGTAACTTTAAAAACTGTTTGTAAAATACTGACAGAAAGATCTATGAAACAACAAATTAACTTTTTGAACTTTAAAAACTGTTTGTAAAATACTGACAGATCCATCTATGAAACAACATATGAACTTTTTAAACTTTAAAAACGGTTTTATTATACTTACAGAGCCATCTATGAAAATACGGATGAACTCTTTGAACTTTAATTATAATGTAATACTGAGAGAGTCGTCTATGATATAATAGATGAACTTTTTAACTTTAAAATCTTTTTAATATACTAACAGAGCCATCTATGATACAAAGGATGAACCTTTTGAGCTTGAAACGTGTGTAGTACTGACAGAGCTCTCTATGATATAACCGATGAACTTATTGAACTCTTAAAACTTTTGTGTAATACTGACAGAGCCATCTATGATACATCAGATTAACTGTTTGAACTTTAGTCCACATTTTAATAATACCTACTTGATTCTCCTAGTCTCCTAATACTCCTCAACGAATTCTCACCATTTCTGATAAATAAAACAAAAGAGACACATGGTGCCATCTGTGAGGTAATGATTATATTATTTGAAAGTGGTCTTATAATAATTTCTGGGATGGGTCTTTGACTCTGGGATGGGTTAAATGCTAGGAGCGTTTTAAAGTGATTCAGTTCACTGAAATGAACAGTTCGTTTTTTTAGAACTACATTTTTATTATGAGAGCTACTACACAAACAAACTGTAGTCACGTCTGGGAGGCAAATTAGTTCAACTTTTAGAGGATAAGTTCAATTTGAGCAACTAGTTATATCTAATAGGTACATGGTTTTATTATAATTTTAGAAGTTAGTTTTAAAAACAATGACAAATTTACTTATTGCGTTATTAATGCAAACACACATTTGATATTGCTATAATAAAATCTGTACATGCATTAAATGTAACAAACTTAATATTTCAAAATATAACATAATCTTTGTTTTTGTGTAATTTAGGTATTATATGGTTAAGGTTTGAATTCCATTTTTAAAGTACTACTTTCAGAATTTATTTATAGTCCTGACATTAAAAATAACTAAGTGATTATGAATATTTTTTTGCCTATTGGTTTGTTTTTTTCTCCTAGAATTTAGTACTTCTTAAAAGAATTTTCCTCTTTCCGAGACGGAAATCACCGACTTAGAACAAAACCAAATAAATAATACGCGCTATCAATCGAAGCTACATCTTTCTTGTACGG
Source organism: Timema douglasi (assembly GCA_901482245.1). NCBI lineage: Eukaryota > Metazoa > Arthropoda > Insecta > Phasmatodea > Timematidae > Timema > Timema douglasi. The sequence continues at coordinate 14,229 of CABEEJ010005098.1, forward strand.
TGGCTAATAGGGATGGAGGAATGCCAGGCCTCCACCGTGGTTCGGATTCCACGTTAAACTGTAGGTCCTTCATTTCATCTCACAATCACCCTACCATTACACATTAGCGTAAGTGCGTATAACCCGAACGGGTAGTAAGACGCGGTGCTAATAATAATAATAATAATAATAATAATAATAGGGATGGACATCGAACATCGATGTTTTCAAGACGACTTTTTTAACATCGAATAAACATCGATGTTTATTGGATGATGATTTTCAACAATCGATGTTGATGCTTCGACTCTCGCACCATCGATATTTGCTGATCGACGACGTGTGTGCCTTAGAGGTCGCTAAAGAACATTGATTGTTGAAAAATTATCGACCAACAAACATTATAAGTCTAATGTACAGTACACATATCGAAACGAGGGTTCTTATTAATCTACCTGTTGGTAGGTATGATTTCGAATGAAAAAAAAAAATCGATGTCCGTACCGAAATGATAACATCAATGAGAAAATAATTTCTTGTAAAACATTGATTTTAGAGAACAAATAAAACACGGTATTTTGTTTTTTAAATCAATTAAACTGTAACTGAAGATTATATTTAAGCGTGGGATGAGAGAGGGCGGTTAAAGGCCAGAGTTGACACCCTTAGTACAAAAAAACACACACATGTATTTTATATAGTATATTAGAGTTACACCACAGTTTGGATATATGTGCAAAATATCAATGTTTAAAAATCATCAACCTATAAAAATAGATGGCGTGAGAATCGAACTTTAAATATCGTTTTGAAAATATTGATATCCGATGTTCATTCCTACTATTAAAAAATAAATATATGCATAGTAGTCTACTAGTGGGTGAAGTATGACACATTTTGACAAAGACAAGAAACTGTTTAGAAAGAAAGATGTTTTCGAAATGAGTGTTTTTACAAACTGAATGGACAGATTGTGGTTATTAAAATATTGAACATATAATATCAAGTACTGGCTATTTCAAAATTGTATTTAAAAAAAATAATTATTTTACCCGCCTCGGTGGCGTAGTTGGCTAACGCGCTAGTCGTGTTGGGCTCGACTGCTGAGGACGGGGAGATCGAGGTTCGAATATCGGTCGGGTAAACTGGGTGCGGTTTTTCCTAAATGGTTTTCCACTCTCCCTCCACGCAGATGCGGGTTCACTTCCTCTAATTCAACCTCCCAAATTCCTAATCCATTAGCATAATTAGTACTTAAAGCGTATAACCCGAACGGGTAGTAAGACGTGGTTCTAAATAATAATAATAATTATTATTTTACTAACAAAATTTGTTTGAATTTTAAATTAAGTTTTTGATCTTTTGAATTTAAATGTACTTCATATAGGTCTACAGTTACTTAATTTATTTGAAAATAAAGAAAATAAAAAAACGTTTTATTGATAATAAAATTATTTTAAAAACACAAAATATCGATTTTTTTGAAAAACATCGATTTTTTTGCTATAAAACATGGATGTTTTCCCCCCCGTTGATGTTTTTCTTTCGATGTTCATCCCTAGCAGATAAACGCTCGCGAACTATATCACCAAGTTCAATCGTTCGCGAACGACCCACATAAATTTTGAATTTTGAAGTTCCGTCGTTCAACAGATTGCGAACTACAACTTGTGAGTTTCCCCACTCATCCATAATAAGTTACATACTTGTAGGATGTAGCAATTGTATTCATCTATCCCAGTTAATTCATTTATATATAGATATTAGGACAGTGATGCATTGTTTGGAATTGTAGGCTGGAAGAGATTAAGCTTTGTCGAACAAGGTAAATGTCAAACTGCTTACTGATTGTCAGTTGTCACTTCATTTTTGTAAAATACGCTGAAATATTCCGATTGTCTTATGTTGCTTCTTCTTGTATTTAAATTTGAACTAGTTCACGTCGATATCTGAACTAGATTGAATAGTTTACTTTAGGAACAGTTTAATTTGAACTATTAGTTCACGAACTACATTTTTAAACTGTCAACTATTTGGTACGAAATTTAAATGTGAAGATTGTGAACATTTTATCGATAATTATTATCAAGGGGTAGTGAATAATTTATCAACTTTGTCAAGTTTTTCATTAAATTATGTTTCATTTTAAAACTTTTTAATTTAGTTAGAAAATGGAATTAATAAAGCATAATGTCATTTCTTTTAAAGAAAATAATTTATTGCAAGTTTCAAAAACATCAATTGTATTAGCCACAGCATCAAGAAAGAGTATTGACAAACCTTGTGTAAGTTGACCCGAACGTTCATATGAATTAATTACTTGGTTGAATTTAAATTCCTGACTTACAAAATTGAACTTTGTAAAACTTTACCACATCAGTGTTTTACTCCCATTTCCTCCCAGGACACAGCTTGTCCGTATTTCTTGTTCTTTAAAGCCTGTACAAGGTTAAATTCTTTCTACAAAGGATATTTTTGATTCAAAGATGAGTGGTCAACTTTTCTCGCTCTCTTTTTACCCAGAATCTCCTGAAAAACTACGTCAATCCATACAGTAAATGTACCAATAAAATAGGCTTAAGTTTTACTCTTCGTATCCTAACCAGTACCTATTAAGAATGATGCTATATATCCACTACGTTCCTGCTTTCGTTGTGATTCTAGAGCCAGTTGCCATCATCTTTGCCAAATGAACTTCCTACCCTATCGGGGGCCGAGTTCCCTGAGCAGTTAGCGAACAAGTTGAGGCAGCCACATCGACAGTTGCCCCTGCAGATGGTTGTGTCTGACATGAGATATCGAAACACTTTCGATTCCATTTCATTACAACCAGTTCAGCAATTTGTAAACACTCAAGAGTCTGGGGTAGGCCTACTTGAGGATTTGTTCAAGAAAGATGTTGAGTAAGTAGTTTAATCCATTTTTATAAACCATCTCATCTATGAATATGTTATAGTTATGCCAATCAGTATTTTTTTATTATTGTTATGTACAACATAGTGTAGAAATAGCATAAATATGGGAGATTAAGAGTAGCTTGGACTCGAGTTTAGTCCCAGGTATTAATAAGCCCTCAACACACTTGTAAAAATGAACATAGTGATTAGGCCTAGTGTAAAATGAATTAAATCTAGAACATAAACAAGCCTGATGTAAATTCATCATTGTTAAAGGAGAAACCTCAATTTCACTAATGGAAATTTTTGACTGTGCCAGGAATTTAACCTAGGACCCACAGCTCAATGGACTGTGCTATCAATTGATCCAAGCTTTGACGGTATTAATATTACACTGTATTGAGCATTTTCTTACTCATGTTCAGGTCAAAGATCAATTTTGATCTGCTTTAGGGCTACTTTACTTTATTTCACATTTAGCTTACTTCTTACCTCTACTAAACTAACATCCGATTCCCCCTCTACATTCCATTCTTTTCAACTTAATCTCAAAATTATTTAAAAAAATGTTTTAACAGACAATTAAGTATGTATAGCAGTTTCAGTAAAAATATTTTTAGTAGGACTACAAATCTTGATATTTTTCCTTCACTCACTCTGAAACTTTACACTTGGACACTAAATAGTTATTTATTTGTAATCGTAAAATCATGTCTATTTAAAATATACACACTCATTGAATTAAATTGCCTTGTATTTGTTTGAAAAATTATATATATCTATTTCAGTTTGCAAACAGTGAAAAAAACGTGTCGACCAAACTTTCGCGAGCGCAGTAAGAGTTTCCTTCTTAACACTTCCAGGAATGTCTGTCCAACCAAGTGAGTACTACACCTAGAAATCATATTCTCAAATTTGACAGAAGAATTCTAATAAAAGCAGAAGTGTTAGTGAGTGTGATTCTAGGTTTATGATGAGATTGGGTTGGTATTAATTTAAAAGTAAGCAAAGAATGATAATTACTTCAATCACCTCCGATATAATTTTAAAGTACCGCATACCAAAATAAAAAACAGAATCGACTCCATAAACAAAATACATGGAAATTATATAAATTAGTTTAGATTAGTAATGTGATTAATAATAATAATATTGACTTTTCTTAAAAGAACAATGGAAAACCATAAAGAGGAAATCATAACTTCAATTCATACACAAAGTGTGTGTTACACTTTTATTAATAATTCTAGGGATAGTTGAGTTAAATAATATGGATTATTTATCTGATAAAAGAGATCACAGATATATTCAGGAATGTGAGTTTTGATTAAGTTTGATGTATATATCAAAATTTACAGTTTACCTACTCTCTCCATCGAACACATGCTCTAAGACATAGCTTCTAGAATTCCTTTTATTTTGGATCCCTTTTAATAAGATAACATTATTAGAGACCCCGGCCTGTAATGATTCAGTTGAATTTTATTACACAATAGTGTCGGTTTTTGAATAGTTTAGGATCAAATGAGAAATAGAAAAAGAATATGAAAATATTATTTGCATAAAAATGCATCATGCAGTTATATTATTAGTTACTTTTTATAATTTACAAGCTTTATATGTTAAATGAAGATAATCAATGGGAACTATTAGTTTATCTTAGATGATGATTAAAATTTTGTTTGTATTTTCATACCAAACATTTATTTTTGCATTAAACTAAAATATAGAATGAAAGATTGGGTGTATTATAATCTAAATAGTTTTATATTTATCGTCAAAGTTTTCTGCAACCCTCATATTCTACTTCGCAAACCCTAGAGGGGTCACAACCCACAGTTTAAAAACCTGTAGTTTAAGATGTCAAGCTCACAATAAATTAGATTCCCAGTAACGAGGAGACAGAGCTTTGAATATGGTCATATGTACTGGGAGGTGGTTTTCCCATATACTCTTCACAATAATGCAGGTGCATATAATCTAAACTACCCTCCTTATCAACTTCACTTGTGAAACACATGATTATGGAAGGCTTGCACAAGCATACCTGCATAAAACTTGATTCCTGGATATATGTACTATGAAAATAACATTGATACTGTTAAAAGATGGGGAGATTTTGAACTCCATTTATTCTAACCTTTTAATTTTACCAATTTAAGTTATGAGCCTATCAATTTTTCACAAAATATATTTTTACAATATATTGAGTTTATTCATTGTGTAAAATATGTGTGATAACATTATTTAAGGATCTTTTTACAGATAAGAATTATTATACAGTTTATAAAGGTAGTAAAAAGCTTTCAAGGAGAAATACTGCAGTGAAATAAAGGCTGAAATTATAAATATTGGAAAACATTATTTTAAATATTGAATATTCATGTTTTCTAAAATATCTGCACACCATACTTAAATTTATGTATAATTAACTGATTTCAAATAGGTTGTATCTAAAATATTGATTATTTCCATTTTATATTTGGAAGGAGGTACAGGAAGATAAAAAAAAAAGAATATAATACAATTATCTCATAGATCAAAAAGAGGTTTTCCTTATAGAGAATATTGTAAATTTGTTATTTTTCTCTATTTATTCATTGTTGGAATGATTCATTTATTTAAACTTTCTTTTAGAGGATCGACCCAAGATATCACAATTCCTAAGGATCACGTTATTAGACAAGATTCATTTTTTATGTCCACAAAAACCAAGAAGAGTTTGAAAAGAAAAATGTCTACATCTGAAGAGTTAAATTTTTCCACATTTATTGAAGATAAATGTGTAAGCACATTCGCTACCCAACCAACCATGAATGTTTTGTCAACACCCTACGCCAAGAACAATTTTCACACCTTGTACAGAAATCCTTCAGTTAAGCCAAGTATTTCGATCACATCTGTTAAAAGCACTTTCTTTTCTCAACAATTTGCTCCTAAACAAATGCATTTGCAAACGTTTACACAAGCTTGGTGTGCTAGTAAACTTCTACCTAACTCAAATGATGTGTCCGATATTGAGATGGAGGATGAGGATGAAACAGAACTATGTCATCCACAAAGTGAAACAGGAATTGTCACTACCTGTAGCTTTTTAAATTCCATAGATGGCTCCTTAATTACAAAACCAAACAAAAAACATGACCAAAAAACTGCCAGTGAAGGTTTACCAATAAACCAAAATGTTTCAAAGCAAGAAAATGTTACATCTTTTTTACCAAATCAATCGCCAACAAGACTTAATCATGACACAGCAGCTCATATATTTAATTCACCTGTTCAAAGTTATTCAACAAGTGAAAATTATGGCGAGGAAGACGTTTTTTCAGACGAGAATGACGAGTGTTTGCTGGACTCTGAAGGCAAATCCCTGCCAAACTCTGAATCCACTGACATAATTGACGACTTGCATGAATCTAACCATGGCGCACCAACATCTAGAATCGGAGGAAATCAATATTGGTCTTCTCAAAGCTCCGGGGAAAAGATCTTGCAGGAACTCAAGGATAAAGTTAGGGTGAGTACAGTAGCTTATTTTCTTATTGAATAACACAGCCATTATTATTATTATTATTATTATTATTATTAATCACCGCATCTTACTACCCGTTTGGGTTATACGCGCTTACGCTAATGTGTAATGGTAGAGTGATTGTGAGATGAAATGGAGGACCTACAGTTTAATGTGGGATCCGAACCACGGTGGAGGCCTGGCATTTCTCACTTTCACAAGTTGTGATTAATACATGTCTTGTCAGAGGTGAAGGAAGGGTTTGGTAATCAGATAAATCTGTGTCAGGACTGAGGATCGAACCCTGGACCGCCAGCACATAGGTCTGACACCTTACCCTAGACCACCAGGTCACTGACACAGCCAAAAGAATGGAATTAAGAATACTAGGTTATAAAATTTGTTTCAAAGTCTTTGGATTACTTATTTTACCAATCATTGTATTTAAGAAAATGCTAACACAACAAGTTTTTATTTGATATAGATAATTATTTCCTGGTGGAAATCTTGTTGCGTTATCTGGTAGAAAACTAGATTTCATGAAGTATTACATTACAATATTTGGCTTTCAATATTAACTTAATATTTCTTATTGATAATTACTTTCAAAGTATTTAAGTTAAATCGTAGGTTTGTTGGGTAAGGTTTTTTTTGAAGTTGAGAATGAACCTCTTGGATATGCTGCTTATTTTGTATTATTCATTACACTAACATTTTTGTTTTGGAAATATGGCGTTGGAATTATGTATTCCTATACAGTTTCCACACTTCATTAGACTAAGAAACTAGACTACAGTCCAATGTTAATAGGAAGAGCATTTTAGAAAATACAAACACACCTTTTTGCAGCCAACATTAATAGTAGAGTAAAATGTTATCAGAGTTATTTTGTAGATATTGATAATATATATATTAAAAGTGATGACTCCATATCACTTATGCAATGATCTCCCCAGAAAATTTTACCAGTCAGATGGTCAGTAAACTCAACCTCGGGGTTCCTACTTGTCCTGGGAAATCTGGAATTTTAAAATATTTCTTCCAGGCCTGGAAATGTTATAGAATTTCTCATTTTTCCAATCTTTTCCTGGAATTTTCTAGGTTGTCCTCGAAATTCCTTTGTCCATTTTTTTAATACATAGCCCTATACATACATACATACATAATCACGCCATTCCCTTACGGGGTAGGCAAGAAACTGTGCATATAGCTCAAAAAACAACTCCATACTTAATACATCTTCACTAACTTTCTCCACACTTAACTATCCTTGCATACTCTCTTTGCTTCAACAACATTCATACACCGAGTCATACATGCTCTTTTATTCTTAAAACACTTAATGTTTCTCTTCTTCACACATTCGTCAACAACATTTATTCAGGTCTTAAACGGCATACCCCTTCCTTTTGATCCACTATTTGCTTCTTCATTTGATCCACACTCCTCCACTAAACACGTCCAAACCAACATAAGATGCTTCTCTCTCATTGTCTTTTTGGAATCCCTTTCAAAATGCACCTCCTCAGCACCCACTCATTACTGACTGTCCATACAAGTTTTTCCACCTATATTTCTTAGATATCTCACACCATTCGCATTTACCTTGCTCTTGTGTTTTGACTGACAAACTCCCACTGTTGGTGTGATCACACTTTTACATACTGCCATCTTTGACTCTTGATACTACTTCATTCTTTGCAATAGTTGACATACATCCAACTACTCTCTGAGATGCATTCACCCGTCTGTCGATTTCACCATCCATCCTTCCACTTTTACAGAACATTCTGCCCAGATACACAAGATCATTCACTTGTTCTAACAGTTTTACATTTACACTAAGTTGACAATCATTTTCTGATCTGTCCTTATCAAAAACCAATACTATAGTTTTAGAGATATTTATACGAAGATCCATTCTGTTTGTTGCCAAACTCACGATTTAATGCATTCTGCAAATCACGTTTCTTCTCAACCTTTAATACGGCATCATCTGCATATAACAGCATTCTCACATTCACATTGTCCTGTTGTACACAAACCGCGTCCTTACGAGCATCCCTCATACACTTATCCACGAAAACACTTAACACAACCTTGTATAACACCCTGTTCAACGTCAAACCATTCACCTAAAGCTTCATCCACCCTAACACACTTTAACTTCCATCATGCACCACCATTATTGTATTTACTAACCATGCATCCGCACCATACTCTTTAAGAACATTCGACCCGCCTCGGTGGCGTAGTTGGCTAATACACTAGTCGTGTTGAGCTCAACTGCTGAGGACGGGGAGATCGAGGTTCGAATCTCGGTCGGATGAACTGGGGGAGGTTTTTCCTAAATGGTTTTCCACTCTCCTTCCACGCAAATGCGAGTTCACTTCCTCTAATTCAACCTTCCCAATTCCTAATCCATTAGCATAATTAGTACTTAAAGTGAACCTGAACGGGCAGTAAGACGCGGTGCTAATAGTAATAATAATAATAATAATAATTATTATTATTATTTAAGAACATTCCATTATAATATACTCCTATTCACCCGATTGTATGTTTTTTTTAAACATGACAGTAAATTATTATTGTAAAAGTTAGATGATCTTTATTATATTTGTAACTAAGAAATAAAAAGTAATTAAAACATAATTAATATAACAATTATTTGCAAGTGATTAATTTATTTGTGACATTTAACACACTTTCTAAACTGATTATTTCTGCACACAACTTGTAAACTAACTTATATCTACATAGAACAGACACAAGATCCAGCCCCTGACTTTTAAAATCATCACTGTGAAAGGGGAACCCCACATTTCATCCATGGTTATTAGCAAGTAAGGTTATGCTATGTTTTCATTATTTAAATAACTCATTGTGTCATGGAATACATTTAAAAAACAACAAAAGGTGTGGAAAGGTGCAGGTGTAGGGGAGTTTTGAACCTGCATTAAAAAATGTATTTGTGTGTGTATATATATAATTTTTTTTCTGAAAATTGAAAAATGACACCTGGACACAAGAATTGAACCCGGGACCTTTGACTTAGTACGCCCATGCTCTACTACCGAATATGATATCTAGATGGAGAATTTCTTTCTAAAAGCACAAATATTAGCTTCGGCTATTTGATTCTTAATATGCAATTATATACAGTTATAATAATAATAATTGTACAAGTGGCAGTAATAAGCCAACTACCGAGTTAAAGATGGCTGTGTTATCTGATAGCTCGTGAATAAAGCCGACGATTTCCGCACATCCATCATAGACTCTGCCTTAAAATATGAGTGAAGAATGACCCTAGGCACGGGAGGGACGACTCCTGGATAGCTCAGTGGTAGAACATTGGCGTACTAAGCCAAAGGTCCTGGGTTCGATTCCTGTGTCCAGGTGTCATTTTTCAATTTTCAGGATATCTATTAAATATGTTTATTTATCTTTGCAGGTAAAAATGGGGTTGACAAGCAGTTTAAGCCCATGAACATTCCATATTACAATGTTGGATAAATACCTGCTAATTATTTTAAAGTATATAATGTAATGAGGTTATTTGTTATAAAAAAAAATCTTGATTTGAAGTTATCTCTAATTGATCAGTCTAGATGAGCCAATTCTTGTAGGTGCGCTATCTGAAGCAAATGAGTTGTGAAATTGATTTATAGCTAGATAATCTGCCGCATGTCCTAATATTGTTTCTTAAGACAAACTTCTCATAATTTAAGATATTATTTTATAAATTAGATACACATAAATGATCAAACATGATTACATGTTGTAGCTTCTGCAAACACCAATGTCTAGAAGTATTAAAATATTTTATGAACTTTTGTTATTAATTGAAAGATCTATATTTTGCACTCAATTTTAGCATTTAACTTTTCCTTCTATTTTAAAAATGACTTCCATACTTTATGTTAGTGTTAGTTGTACATTCTTTTTTTAATAAAAGTAACTTTGAATGTGCTTTTAGATGTTTTAGCATAACAAATTAAATATATGTTTTACCAGTGAATGAATTCTAAAAACAATTTGAATGAAATGTATTTATGGTGCAATTTTAATAGAAATTTAAAATTACTATGTTACGGTTAGTAGTTTCCTGCCTTATATTTGAATGTGTGACAAAGATACTCATTTGAAGAGAAAGCCATTTATGTTGTCAAACTAAAACAAAAAACCCAAAGAAGAACATCTATCATATTTCGCCAAGAACAATCCGTTTCATCTTTTAGATCAAAGTAAGAATTTTAACTTATACAAACCAATCAACTCGGTGCAAGAGAGAGTGAAGCTCAACAATATTGTGTTTATATTTTAACATTTTTAATGTGTTCGGGTTTAATTGTGACCCTTGTGTTCTCTAGATGTTATATTATTATTATTATTATTATTATTAGCACCGCGTCTTACTACCCGTTCGGGTTATACGCACTTACGCTAATGTGTAATGGTAGGGTGATTGTGAGATGAAATGGAGGACCTACAGTTTAACGTGGAATCCGAACCACGGTGGAGGCCTGGCATTCCCCACATTCACAAGATGTCTTGTCAGAGGTGAAGGAAGGGTTTGATAATCAGATAAATCTGTGCCGGGACCTGGGATTGAACCCCGGTCGCTAGATGTTATAAACAAATAATGTTGCTGTAACAGTTAAACTATGAAATTAAATTGATTACTCAATAATATACATCTTTTTTTTCTCATTGTAAACAGAAATACAAATTATCTATGCATTTATTTTTTTATTTAAGGGCATAGTCATATTTATAATCAATATGCTTCAGTGATCAAACAGTTTAAGTCATCACTCTCGTGTTAGATCATGGCCTGCTGATGACGGGGAATTCCGAATTCGAATCTCGGTCAGGTCTACTTAGGGTGGTTTTTCCTAAATTATTTTCCCACTCTCCTTCCAAGCAAATGTGGATAGATTACTATTAAAATGCTTCCTTACTCATCCCTACCTCACTAGGGTAGTTCATATACGCATATAACCTGAAAAGGTAGCAAGACATAATTTAAGGAAATATATGCTATACTTTTATATGTGGGTGGACATAATATGTCACTACTGCCTAACAATAGCAACTTGGCCCCAAATAAGTGTCTCAATAGCAACTTTGCCACAAATAAATGTCTATAGATAACATAACCCTACTCTTTGGCATCCTAGCTGTTACAAAAAGTTAGTAAGTATGACCATCCTAGTGGTATCACTTACAAACAAATGTTGCAAGTTATCTTTACTACAGGCAACTTTAATTTATTTTAACTAAGGGAAAAAACTTTCAACTCCATGATCACATGTGATATAATGAGTTTGATACACAAGATGTAATTAACAATTTCTAATACGTAATAAATTTGATACAATACCAAGAAAACTTGAATTTTCTCCCAGATTATCTGTGAAGCTTTTTTTTTTTTCCCCCTGATGTTCGATTAAAATTAATCTATTAGCTAGCATTTGGAAGAAGGAGAAGAAAATAGCACAGCATAGGGTTAAAATTTATTTTCAGTCCCGTAAGACTTTAGAGTTTTGAACTAATAAAGCAATATGAAGTGCTTAAAACATAATTTTTAGTTAAAGAATTTTTGGTTGTATTGTCAAATGTACATTTCTCAAAATTTTACAATTTTTATAATTTATTTTTAATCTCTCAAACCCATAAGAACAATTTTTCAAAGTCTCACACATTGTGCTTGATATGTAATTCGTTGTTAACATTATATTTGTACCTGTCAAATTTTCAATTTGTATTTATTTTAAAAATAAAATCAGAGTTCACCAGATGGTGATGCCATTCATTCTTCTGTAAATATGACTTCATAAATGACTAATTAGTCATATGTTAATCACCTATCATAAAACACCTTACACATTAAGACTTCTACTATAGAAGACAGAAGAAAGGAAGAAGATGTCACCTTTGTGCATTGGATTCTTCTCACATTTTCCCTCTTTCACTAGGTAGGGTTTTTGATCAAATTTACTCATTAGTTTATTTTCCCTTTTTATTTAGTTTTATCATTTTCCATTGTTATAAATAAAATTATTCAGCCATTTATTGGGCCAACTCATTTTTAAACATTAAGACTATAGTAGTATATGTATTCACCTATTTTAATTTCATTTTATGTATTTAAGATTAATAACTAAGAACTAAAGTACTGAAAACCAACTTTTTTTAAACCTTATTTGGCTCGTAAGTGAAGAAATAGTGGACATGAAGAACCGAACCATACCTAATTAAACAATAATATAAAATGTATTTATGAGTATTTATTGTATAGTTGGTCAAGAAACTCCATTCTTTCTCTCTTGTACTCCTGTCGAACACTTAGTTTTGGAGTAATATGTAAATAAGACAGATTATCTTTGGTTATCGGCGGCCAGTTTACCTCTACCTCACTGCAGTTGGGATTCCTGGAATTAAAAAAAAAATTATCAGGTAGAGGTAAAATACATATTTATTTTGTTGAAGAATATGTCTCAAAGGAAATGAAAACAAGTTAAAATTTGTTATCTACATTTACAAACTGGGGTAATAAAGTCAACAACTCAATTTGAAGTAATTTTTATATTTGTCTGGATAAGAATCACTTACACAAGATGACAGAAAAGTGAAACCATTCATTGCCTTCATGAATAGTTTAATGAAATATGATAACTAAACATATTTATTTTTAGGAAGTACTTCATTCCAATCCCACACACATTAATTATCAAATAAACTAAAGTAAGTAAATAATATGATCAGTGGCGCAGGAACTAGGGGTACGGGAGTAAATTTTACTCCCCCAAGAAATGGAGGGGGGTAAAAAGTATAATTTTTACCCCTCCGCTCTCAAACAAATATAATAAAACTTTTAGATACTAGAAAGATCTTGTTGAGGCAAGATACACAGTTCACTCTAAAGTAACATAATAAAATTAAAATATAATCCTGTTTCGAGTGGTTTTATTGGCGAGTCCTGACCTATCGTAGGTACTGCTTAGTGCTTGGGACAGCAATCACCAGTCTCCACCACGCCCTTCTGCTAGGTGCGACAGTGCTGCTATGTTACTTTACAAGTCCACATGTGACTTGTGCCAAAGTCTTGGAGGGGTAGGGGTTGTAAATACCGTCTGGTATTCACTCATTCACGTGGGGAGTGGTGACTTGAGTGTGTCATCAGACAACAAAGATACGTTTGTTTTGTTGTTTATTTTTGTTGTATTCATTTTGACAATGTATGCAATGGAGTTTTGTGTTATCCTTGCTGCAAAGCCGTGAATTTGAACTTAATTCCAGACAAATTAAAAAAAGTGGCATTAGTTTCAGATTTGGTAAATGGAATAAAGCTGTAGAAAAGTTCACCGCTCATATGAATAGCCCTATTCATAAAGAAGCTCTAACAAAACTTGGAGGGTTAAAATTAGTATCAGTCAATGCTCAACTGTCATCATTAGCCAAACAACAGCAAGCAAATGCTAGAGTAGCATTGAAAGCCATAATGGAATCAATAAAATATCTTGCTCGCCAAGGATTAGCTCTTCGTGGACACATAACAGAGAGTGGGAATTTGTTTCAACTAAATGAACTGAGGAAGAACGATATCCCCGAACTAAAAGAATTTCTGTTACGAAAAAAGAATTATTGCTCTGATACAATTCAAAATGAGATTCTTGAGTACATGGCTCACACAATTCTGCGTGAAATCATAGAAGAAGTTCATGAAAGCAAAATTTTCAGCTTGATTGTTGATGGTACGACTGATACGAGTGGACACGAACAGGTATCAACATGTGTCAGAATACTGACTAAATATGAGCCCGAAGAGTTGTTCCTTGGTTTGTATGAATGTGCCAGTAAATCTGGCAAAAGTGTATCAGACCTCATCCTCGATGTGCGGTTTCGCTGTGGACTATCGACAGAAAACCTCAGAGGGCAATGCTATAATGGTGGTTCTAACATGAGATCTGCCTGCAAGGGTGTTCAAGCACTAATGAAAGAGAAGCAGCCTCTTGCACTCTTTGTTCACTGCGGAAGCCATAGCCTCAACCTAGCTCTTCAGGATACGACCAAATCCATCCCTCTAATACGAGATGTACTATCTTGGACGAATGATGTGGGTGTAATGATAAGGGGTTCACCCAAAAGAATGGCATCTTTTGAAGACATTAAGGCCTCTGAAGGTAGCACTATCCATGGTTGCCCACACCCTCTTTACCCAACCAGGTGGACTGTGAGATGCATTGCTATTCACACCATTTTGAATAATTACTCATTTGTTCTTTCATGTCTTGAGGAGTTGGCAATGTCTAAGGATGACTGTGCTGGCAAAGCCCGTGGGTTACACGATTATTTTTTAAAAGGGTCTGTATATTTTTCACTTCTTGTTTGCATCAATATTTTCGAACCAACAGAAAAACTAAGTCTGATACTGCAAAGATCATCACTTACACTTACTGGAGCGAAAGAAGCAGTAAGTACTGTACTTGAAGATCTCAAGACAAAGAGGAATGAACTAGAGTTCGAAAATTTGTGGTCACAGATGCTAAAGAAAGTGGAAGAGTTTGATCTTGAACCACCTTCTTTACCCCGTGTTCGTCGTGTTCCTAGAAGACTCTAACACAATGAAACACAAACAGAAGGTCACACATGGGCAAGTCCCAAAGATAATATAAAGTCAGTATACTATGAAACCTTGGACACAATCTTTGGAGAAATTGAATACAGGTTCAACCAACCAGATTTTCAAGAGTACTGCATATTGGAGGAAATTTTACTCTCGAAGTCAAATGAATTTACTGAACACACGATGAAAGTTTTGAACAAAAGAAGTATTTGCCCAAAAGAGCTGAAAACTGAGCTGACGATGTGTAGCAAAATCATTCATTTTTCTAGCATCTCCAGCACGTTCACCGAGTTTCAAGGCCTGCACGAGGAAACACGAAGTTTATTTCCTCACACTGAAGAGATTTTGAAAACTCTGATAGTGATACCAGCTACATCAGCTACTGCAGAAAGAAGTTTTTCAATGCTTGGACGCATAAAAAACTATCTTCGCTCTACGATGAGGCAACGTAGACTAAATCACCNAATGCTTGGACACATAAAAAACTATCTTCGTTCTACGATGAGGCAACATAGACTAAATCCCCTGTGTCTGCTTAATGCATACCCTGAGAGACTCGACAAACTTGACATTGCGAAACTAGTTAGTGGTTTTATAGCTAGTAGTGAATATAGGGCAAAGGTGTAGGGAAACGTACTTAAATTTTGTTGTTTTTAATCATTGTGAGTTGAGCAGCATCAGATATATTTTTTCTTAATTAGTTTTGTGTGTATTCATTCTAATGTTTGGCATGCCCATAATTAATGAGAAAAAAACACATTTGGACTGTTAAATATTACATTTTATTGGTCTTTTTTAAATATAAAAAATGTTATTCCCTATAAAAGTCCATGATTATATTTACCCCCCCCCCAAATAAAAACGTTCCTGCGCCACTGAATATGATAGGCCACTTTCTACTCACTGAGCTCTCAATTCTAACAGATTAAAGGTAGTAAACATATTTTCTACTGGTCTGATTAATTTCAATTTCACTGTCCTTTAAAATAATGATAATATTTAAAATAATAATAGCAGCACGAATGGAAGAATCTAGAACCGTGATCTAAGTTAGGTATTGACTGGCACACCCAATGGGAAGAGACCACAGAGATTACTGTATATTTAAGCTTGTACATTTTTAATAGCTATGTTAAGGTTGAAAAGATTTCTAGAAAAAAAATTTAAAAAAATAAGGTTCATGGTGAATATACTTTTATGAAAGTTTTATGTTCTTCTCATTCGTTATTACTTTTTCTAAAAAAAACAGAGCTAATCTTTCTTTGGTATCAGATCAATTTGTAAAGTAAAAAAAGACCAAAAAAGGTAAAAGGCTTTGTTCTTAGTGCAATTATTATTATTATTAGCATCGCGTCTTACTACCCGTTCGGGTTATACGCAACATTAGTGCAATTCCTTTCTTATGTTGTTTAATTCCTTAGTCTTTGTTTTTAGACTTTCATTAAGTCCAAATTTATAAAGAGAGTTTTTTTAATGTTATAAGGAAATGTTTTATTGATTTATTTGAGGTATTTAAATAGTAATTTCTGAGATAACTGATTATATCAGCACATGAGAATTTCTATGAGTGATCATGAAAAGGCCTACCAATTTTGCCAGGAAAGGTATTTTTACATACCTTCCAGGGTTCTTTTACATGCTAAAATCAACACGGGACTGATGGCTTTACTCCCCCTTCAAAGGAAGCCGTGCTAGGGATTTTTAGCACTCAAGAGAAATCTGTCAACACTAACTGGGTTTGAACTCACAACCATTGGGTCCTAAGGCGAGCACTTTACCTCAAGACTAGTGAGGTCAACATTTTATTACATTTCATTGTTGATGTTTTCTTCAGCTGAACTGCAATTTTTTTTGTACATTAACTTTGTTGTTCTGATGACATAGTATATAAATACATGGGCATTACAAATTGATTCAAAATTACCTAGCATTGAACATTAATTTATTTTATATACTTCGGGTATCTAGAATCACTTTCTGAACTGACAAATTATATAAGCACACAACTTACAAAGAAACTTAATTTATGAACAGCCTCAAGCTCAATGTTGTGTGTAGAGGATGGACAAAAATGCAATACAATTAATGTTAAATTTATTTCATTGTATATTAATGGTGTTATTTTGGATAAAAATATTTAAAAATTTGCAAATTGTATAGCAAAAAAAAAAATGCATTTAGGCTATATAAAGAATTTATGTCCACCGTGTGTTTTTATAATTATTTTATTATAATGTTTTGTTTTTATGAAATCTCCGACCAGAGCTTAGCTCAAGAAGATTAGTTGTAATTCATAATTTTAGTCTCAACTTAATGACAAACAACCCACCAACCCATCAAACTAACCCCAATTTTACCAATGAATTATTATTGAGGCCATGTTGGGAGTAAAACTTTCGACTCTTTAACTCAAATAAACACTTGCACTACTGACTGACCTAAGGTCTTAAGTGAGAGACCTAATACTTTATTCAATTTTTATGCTAATTTAAGACAAAACTTACCCAGTTTTTATGAAAGATGTCCAAATCTTGATCATATTGAATTTAACTTTCATTGGGTCAGTCCCTGGTTCAAAAGTGAATGGCATCATTGTGCTTGAAAACATGAATGAAACATCACTTCCATGATCTGAACCTGTTAACATTATTTATCAAATATTTGTTTGAGCTTTTGATCTAGTTAAACTACTTTTATAAAACTCTTAGCACATGTCTTGTATACTTTTAGATGAACATCGGTTGTGACATACACAAAAAATAATATTTGTGGAAAATATTACTATTTATTCTGAAAATTGAAAAATGACACTTGGACATGTGAATCGAACCCGGGACATTTGGTTTAGTACGCCAATGCTCTAACCACTGAGCTATGTGTTCAAGATCATTCTTCACTCATCTTTTAAAGCAGAGTCTATGATGGATGTGCGGAAATCATTGGCTACGAATGTGTGATTTCTTTTATTAAGATCACGAGCTATCAGATAACACAGCCACCTTCAACTCGGAGTTAACCCTGGGCGCGGGACGATTCCTAGATAGCTCAGTGGTTAAAGCATTGGCGTACTAAGACAAAGGTCCCAGGTTTGATTCTCGTGTTCAGGTGTCATTTTTCAATTTTCAGAATATGGAGAATTCCTCAATAAAAAGCATAAATAATAGCTTCGGCTATTTGATTCATTACTATTTATTATTTGACTTCATGTTTGGCAGTAAATATAAATTAATATTTTCCATTAAATTATAAATGAGAAAATTATTGAGCAAGTTTATCTAATAAAGGCTTTTATTATAAAATTAAAGTATTACCATAACTGATCTGCAGCAAAGCAGGGGACGCTGATTGTTCTTATTGCTTTATTGTAACTCACTTGATAATGTTTCTAGAATTAACTTCCTCTGGAGAAATTAAACTGAAGTGTAGACTTAAAACTTAGAATATCTCGATAGCATTCAGCCTATTAAAATGTTATGTAATAATAATAATAATAATAATAATAATAATAATAATAATAATAATAATAATAATAATAATAGCGCCGCGTCTTACTACCCGTTCGGGTTATACGCTTTTTAAGTACTAATTACGCCAATGGATTAGGAATGGGAAAGGTTGAATTAGAGGAAGTGAACCCACATTTGCGTGGAGGGAAAGTGGAAAACCATTTAGGAAAACCCACCCTCAGCTCACCCGACCGAGATTCGAACCTCGATCTCCCTGTCCTCAGCAGTCGAGCTCAACACGACTAGCGTGTTAAGCTAACTATGCCACCGAGGCGGGTAAAAAAAATTTATGCAAAAAGTAGGGATGTGCAAGAACTATTTTTTCAATTTGAGATGGTCTCAAGATGAGAATATGAAAAAATTTCAAGATATGAGATGAGAAAACTGTCTTTGGAAGTAGAAAAATGTAATTTATGTTTATTCATGTACATTTATAGTTTATAGAGCCCTATAGTTTCATTTTGACATTTAGAGGGGGCGCTTGATTTGTAATCTTATAGTACATCCAAACACTTTAAGATATACGCTAACACATTTTAAATGCAATTAATAAACTAGTAATAGTTTCACTGTATATAATTTATAATTTAATTTTACAGTGTAATATGTAATGTCAAAGTTTAATAATCAGAATAAATATTTATAACTAAAACATTTGTTAACGAAAGCTGTTTTTTTAGGGGAAAAAATGCGTCATATTTTTGGGTTATTATGGTATTATTAGGAATAATAAATTCCTAGTTTGATTTTTCTTAGAGCAGTTTACCTTAAAATTTCGAGTTATTTTGGAGTCTTGCACATTCCTAGTAAAAGTTAAAGGAACATTTTCTCTCTCTCACTTATAGCAGCAAGATGGCATCAATAGTAAAGTTCCTCACCAGGTAATTTTTCTGCAACTTCACTAAACAGTTTAAACAGTGATGGTCTTTTGTAGTCAAATTCGTAGATGTAGATGGGGACATCATCTGTGTGTTCAAGTTGAAGTTTTGCTGTCTTGTAGAAACTATAGTTGAATAACAGGTCCGACTCCAGCTATTCAATTAAAATACAACATTAAGTCATGATTAGGACTGTCCAGGCAAGAGTTGAAGTATACAGGTAGTGAATGAAATAGCAGGCGAAACAACACTGAGATAGTACGGGCATATAATGTGAATGAATTCCAAGGAAGAATACCGCAAGGGAGACAAGGAAAGAGTTGAGAGAAGCAGATAACAAGAGAAAAATGGAAGCAAATAGAGGGAAGAATGATGGAAATCTGAGGCATTTTATTAAACTGACCCACCCATAAGCTGGAAACAGATGATCATGATTATGTAATCTTTTTAAAATTTAATAAACATGGATTTATGCAATGGTTTCAATAAAATTAGATCCAGTGTTTTGGCTAATGTAATCAGTTTGTTTAAAAACTGTATGTGATATTAAAACGTTATTTAATCAAGTGTATTGAAAAACTAAGATAATTAAATGAATATTTGATTATTTCCATATATATGTATTCCATTCCAATATAGGTTTAATATTACTGAATGAAAAAAATATTCTAACATATAAATATGCTACATTCTAAAATTTATATATTGTATTTTTTAAAGATACATTTTAAGTGATCAAATTGCAAAAGCATATGTTGTCACATATCTACAACTTTATTCCACAGTTGAGTATATTGTCACCGAGTCATAACATTATTCCACCAGCTGAATATGTTGTCACAAAATCACAACATTATTTCACCAGCTGAATATATTGTCGCCGAGTTACAACATTATTCCACCAGCCGAGTATATTTTCAGCAGGTTACAACATTATTCCACCAGCCGAGTATATTGTCAGCGAGTTACAACATTATTCCACCAGCCGAGTATATTGTCAGCAGGTTACAACATTATTCCACCAGCCAGAGTATATTGTCACAAGTTACAACATTATTCCACCAGCTGAGTATGTTGTCACAGAGCTACAACATTATTCCACCAGCTGAGTATATTGTCACCGAGTTACAACATTATTCCATCAGCTGAGTATATTGTCACAAAGTTACAACATTATTCCACCAGACGAGTATATTGTCACCGAGCTACAACATTATTCCACCAGCCGAGTATATTGTCAGCGAGTTACAACATTATTCCATCAGCCAAGTATATTGTCACAAAGTTACAACATTATTCCTCCAGCCGAGTATATTGTCAGCGAGTTACAACATTATTCCACCAGCCGAGTATATTGTCAGCAGGTTACAACATTATTCCACCAGCCGAGTATATTGTCACCAAGTTACAACATTATTCCACCAGACGAGTATGTTGTCACAGAACTACAACATTATTCCACCAGCTGAGTATATTGTCACCGAGTTACAACATTATTACACAAGCCAAGTATGTTGTCACCGAGCCACAACATTATTCCACCAGCCAAGTATATTGTCACAAAGTTACAACATTATTCCATCAGCTGAGTATTTTGTCACAAAGTTACAACATTATTCCACCAGACGAGTATATTGTCACCGAGTTACAACATTATTCCACCAGCCGAGTATATTGTCAGCGAGTTACAACATTATTCCATCAGCCAAGTATATTGTCACAAAGTTACAACAATTATTCCTCCAGCCGAGTATATTGTCAGCGAGCTACAACATTATTCCACCAGCCGAGTATATTGTCAGCGAGTTACAACATTATTCCACCAGACGAGTATATTGTCACCGAGCTACAACATTATTCCACCAGCTGAGTATACTGTCACCGAGTTACATTATTCTAACAGCCACCCGCTTCAGAGGCTAAATGCTCTGAGGCCTTACTCTAATGCTAGAATGGGTCTGCTGATGACATTGAGATCGGGGTTCAAATCCTGGCCGGTTATAGTGAGGGTGTTTTTTCCTAAATGGTTCCCCACTCTCCTTCCAAGCAAATGTTGGTAGACTACCTTTAAAATGCTTTCTTTCTCATCCTTACTCAACTAGAGTAATGATCATATATGCAGATTCCACCAGCTGACTATCGGTATGTTGTTACCAAACTCATCTTATGAGTATTATAAAAGGTGCCACACTAAGGGATATTACAGATCATTGTGGTGTCTGGTACCAAACATATTCACAATAAGGGAATAAAGAAGCTTTACTAATATCTATCAGGATGAAGTCACTTCATCCCCACCCCACTTTATTTTTGACCCCTTAGAAAAACTTGATTCTCCAAAAGCAGTCAACTTTGCGCAGCTCAAGAGGGTGATTTGAAACTAGATGTATCTATGAAATAATTATAAATGTATATTCTTCCCACTAAACTTAGTTTACAGGACTCACACACCAACATAGTAAAGAACTATAATGTTTAGGGTATTGTGACGTCCATTTTTTTCAATTTGAGGCAAACTCTTATCGAATGTATGAAATATTCTCTAATCTGAATTTAAGATTAAATATATATTTTATCCTAATTGATAAAAATAGAAATCAATTGAAAGAGAAAAATAAGACAGAAAATTAAGTTATTGATATAAATTATAAAGATAATACAAATTAAGTTTACTTGTCATAAAGAGTATATGGACTATTTAGCAAAATTGTTAATAAAACAAGAATTCGAGTAAAATCATTGATTGTGATCAAGGAATAGAGATTATGCATTGAGTCTAAGGATTGTGATAAAAGAGAAAAATATTTTTTAATCAAAGTTAAAATGTAATACTTGACATTATAAAAACACATTAAAAATGTGAATCAGAAAACACATATATAACCCAAAAACAAAAAACATATATTAAAGACATGAGTTAAAGTAAAAGATGAAGTCTAAAATACTGATAACAAGACAATAAAATTATAATTAAAACAAAAGTTAATTGAGTTATTTGAGAATTGATGCCTATCCTTTGATAAAAGTTTATAAGTTTGCTTATTCTTGTATTTCAGGAAGTTATAATATCACAATTCAATAAACTATAAATATTTTAAGAAAGAAGTGTTAAAGAACATGAGATAATATTAGATGAAACAGATAATACAGTGTAATAAGATAGATAAGTTAACTTGACACAAGTGGGATCATAAAAATATAAAGAAGTTAAATGAAAGTTGAGATCTATTCTTATCTGAAAGTTTTGAATGCCCTTACTACAACTAATTATGTTTTTTTATGAATTTTTATATATATTTTATGCTTGGAAATATATATTTTTTAATTAATGCATTAAAATTATATATATATATTACAAATCATTTATAGTACAAATGCTTGTAATAATTTGGCTTATTCTGATGAATTACGTTATTATTACTACTTACGATTCAATTACATGCTGAATTTTTCCACATAAATATTAATTTGTAATGTATAAAACAAAAAAATGGCAGTAAATGAACATAAATCGAGTAAATATTTTTATTGGTGAAGCTTAGTAATTGTCGAAGCCAGAGTTTGTTTAAAATAAAGTCGAATATGATTTTGTTTTGAAGCCAAGTCGAAGTTTCGAAGCATTTTACACCCCTAGTGATATCGTTTGGCAAGTAAGACAAAAATACAGCTTAAATCTGTATATAGTACCAAACAAACCAAAGATAGTAGGTTAAAAATATATATGTTAGTTTGCTTAAACATTGGTTTATTTCCTTCTTCTCTATCTCTCGATATTTTACTTTGGTCGTGGCTGTTGAAACACATTTTCTATCAATATCCTTTGGTTGAGGGAAATATATTTCTTAGACTGAGGAATCTTTTTTCAGTCACTGGAAATTGATCAATAATTACATTCGCATCAACAAAATTAACCATAATTCATGTTTAGTGGGTCAAATAGTCCATTTCATGAAAAATATTGTATTTTGCACATATGTCATTAATTAAAAATTGTTACAATAAACCTTTAATGTGTTTTTAAAGCCATTTTAATGTTCCTAAGTAAAAAAATGTTTACTGAAATTTCGATGTCTTAGTAAAATTATTTCTAGTGCACAATATGTCGTATACAATTAAATATCATGACCACTGAGCAATGTTTGAGTGTTTGTTTTTATTTACATAACTCGAGTGGACACACACATTAAAATTGCTGGCCTAACATGTATGAAGTAACATATTGGAAAGGTTCCAGGAGAGTTCTGACAATTCCTAACAATAATTGAACTTGTTGACCAGAAAAGGGCCCATAGCCTGGTATAAAACACCTTTACTTTTTGGCAACAGGGCTTTAACAATTCCATCAATATCGCAGGAGGTCATTCGGTCCAACGCCCATACCATATCAGATTACATCTTCGAGTCATCAGTAGCACTTGTACTTAGAGGGCATCCCTTGAGCCCAAGGTCTCGAGATCGAGTTCTGTAGAGGTCACACGCATTAACAGTTAACTTTATCGGTCTAAGTATTCACAAGTTAAGCCAATTCTTCTGCGAGCGTCGAGTCTCTTTATTTCTCTATTTTTCGACTAGCATAACATTTTGTATTGTCTTTTAGTAACTACTATCAAACCAAATTTTGTAGCCCTACGTATTATTTCAAACCCACACAATCACCTTTCCTGCAACCTTACTCCTCCTTTAAACTATCCTGACAGACCACGCCCATGGTTGATACTTTTATTTTTAATCCACAGCCTTTAAAGTGCACCAGTACTTACATTTATAAATTGTTCAAGTGTTTCCTTGGACAGAGGTTTATCTCCGAAGTAGAACTTCTTCAATGTTTCGGCAATTGCCCGACTTTTTTCAGTACCAAGTTCCAGGCAAAGGTCCCATGGAACAATGCACTGAAAATTCTGGTCGATTTTTGTTAGTTCTAATTTCTTGAATAATTCTGCAACATAAAAGCAAGTAATGTAAGACATGGTTCACAAACTTACATCTCGCGGGGCCGGATGCGGCCCGCTAGACATAAGCATCTACTGGCTCGCTTGTCTGAAGTCACACACGCACACAAAGTTTATTTTTAGTGTATACATAATTTTGAATAATAAAAAACACTTATAACTATTGCAAACTATATTATGATTTTTTTTTGTATCCCTTTAAATACTCGGTTGTGGGAATTTTTATTTACATTGTTTAGTAAATATTGCTTCGAGTATTTCGCTAACTCACATAAATTTAAGTTTTTACATATTTTAAATAAACCATGATTTTAAATACATAGCATCAATTAGCTAGTATAGAGCTACATATGTGGCCCATGGATTCAAAGCCAGGCTCTTCTGGTCTTGTTTGCCAGTGTCGGGGGAGGTCAGGGTGTGAATTACAGTATAAGGGTGTTTTATTTCCTTGGTGGTGGTTCCACATTCCCATTACTCAGATGTGATTACATTTCTTCTAAGTTTAATATTCCTTATCGCTTACCCACTAGGGAAATCAAATCTGTATAGTCCCAATGGGTAGTAAGATGTGCTACAGAAACCTATGTGGCCCGCCACACCCTCCGAGTTTGGGAATGTGGCCCTTTAACTAATTTGAGTTTGAGAACACTGATGTAAGCCAACAAGTGCAAAGCTACCAACACTTGAGTTAAAAGCTTCTTGTTATCGTGTGATTCACCATAACACAGTGTAGGACATTTTGTCATACACTTTAAGTAAAGAAGGGACCTTTGATTACTTAAATCTTGAAGAATAATCAACATTCAAAGCTTCAAAAAATATGATTCAATACCTAAAAAAAATTACATTTTGAATTAATTTATTAAATTTTATTTGAGCTATTATGCTTCATATTTGTCATTTATCCAACATATTACAGGACAAATTTAACAACTAATACTTGAACCAACAATTTTTCACTGAATATGTATTTGAATTATAACAGAAGGTTAACAATTACCATTTCTATGTTTTGCAAAAAATTTGATAACTAATATTAGGGATGTTAGAAATCCACTTTTTTAATTCTAAGCAAAGTAAAATTGAATAATATGAAATATTTCCTAAGTCAAATCAAAGTTTGAATGTTTATAAGAAAATTAGTCTTTGACAAAAAAATTATGTTTCATAGCTATATGTATTTAACAATTAAATTTAAGTTACAAAATGCCATATATATAATTAATCTAACTAACATATCCTAAGCTAATAAAGTGATAACATTTTAGAAAACACTGTAAAAAAGTGTTTATGCCTCTGATATTTAGTGGTCAGAGTTCCTGGCTACAAATTCGGATGTCCCGGTTCAATCTCCAACACTTCTATATTTTCTGTGAATTAGTGGGTCTGGAACGAGATTAATTCAGCCTCGTAAGGACAAATGATGCTCTACTTGAATGGAAAAAGTAGCATCTCTTATCTAGAAAATAGAAATAAGGGCTGAAGGGTTCATTGTGCTGACCACATGACATCCTCTATTTGCGAAAGATGGCACCATCTAAAACATCCTCACCAACTGATGGCAGCCGCTTGGTTCAGTATAGCTCGATTGTGGGCTGAAGCTATGGAGTAATACATAGATAATAGTAAATTAAGTTACCATTACAACATTTAATTTAATTATTTTAGATTTTTTGTCATGTGAACAATTTTACCTTACATAGATCATTGTTTCCAATATTGGGTCTGTTTTTTATTCAACCCATTTATTTTCTACAACCGGCTTACTAGCCCAGTCATAGCTTCATATGCCCTATAATTTATCTTAAGACTAGGACAGGCACAACATCCAGTCCCCGGTCGTTAATTCATCGGCACAACATAGCAAAAAATGAACATAAATGTTGAATTTAACATTAAATACTTTTATTGTCAAATCTAGAATTGTTGAATCTAGAATTTTACTTTTAAATTGAGATAAAAGTTTTTGAAGCTTTACAGACCACTAATTAATGTGAACAAAATCATAATTGAAGGGAAAGTTGACATTTTATTCTTGCCCTGTTTTCTAAGACTCATATTTGAAATTTGTCAATAAACTGAAGATGTGAATTTGATCCATAAGCTAACAAAGTAAGTGAAATATGTTTTAACATTTCACTTGTTTTGATAAACCTTTTTGACAAAACATGAAGAAGAAAAACTTCAAATTGATATACAACAACAGTGATTTTATTAGATTTAATTAAAAATGAAAATCTAAACATGGAAACTACTATAAATAATACCTTTTGTTATGCTTACAAAGTATATTTTTGAACCTTTATTTTAAATTTTTATTCGCTTTATTTTAGAAAATCAATTTCTATATACATCATCATAATCTATTATAAGATACAAGACCTAAAATAAACTAACGTTTTATATGCTCTTTTATTAGATACCTATCCTAAGTTCATGTGATATGGTTCAATTTTCGATGATATTACCATTTAGAACTATTTTCCCCTCTGCAGAGGTGACTCCTACAATAAAGGGAACTTTGTGGAACTGTCCTTGCTTCAGCAACTGGAGGGGATCTCCAGGGATGAAGGCTCCAAGTCCGCTTTCCTCTGTCGGATTCAACGGAAATGTCAGGAGCCGGGACGTTTCCTTAAACGATAATCATTCTACTAGTTTTCACACTGCATATAGAAACATTTTATCGGTCCATCATTACTACTTGACACAGTAAACATTGCGTGCGGAAAGAATGTCAACTACTGAAGGGGGAGACCCATGATTACTTCATCAGTCATTATCTTGACGTTCTGGAGCATACACTCCGGTCAACTTACAAGGATAAGTTAGATAACTTAGGACTTTCAATAGTGTTGTGTAGAATGTCTTTACTTTATTTTTATCTTTGTTTGACAAACATTAAATTTTAAATACAAGGTATGTAAAGTGTTTTTAAAATGGCTTCAGATAAGCGTGCTAAACCAACCACTCACAATGAAGGACTTATGTCCCGTTTGCCCGTTGGTACTGATTGTACTAGATCAGTGTGGCTACCCCCTCTCATACCTTCGCCTTTCGTATTCTAGAGTAATTGCAGCGCTCGGCCACGAGATGCAATGTTTTCTGTGTCGAGTAGTACAACTTCTTTATGGATATTAATTTTAAGAACGAAAACAAGATTAACACAACTATTGGATTTTTAATTTTTAAGTTTATTATAAGATTATAAAACAAATAATTGCCTAATCACTTAAAAATATATGAAAAACAATGCTGAAACACTGTAAAGTAAATGCATTGTGTTGGGGTAAGAAGCCAACCTGACAGGAGAGTTAGGTGAGGCCTTGATAGAAAACATACATCAACTATACATCGAGTTACCGCTGATAATTCTCACTGGCCCCGTGTTATAGTGGTCAGCACACCTGGCTATGAACCTAACGGTTCTGGGTTTGATTCTAGGTCGGTAACATGGGTAATTTCCCCAAAGATCATCAGGGTCTGTTTGATCAGGCTTAATTGAGGTTTAAGTGTTTCCACTGGTTCCACACCTTCATATCATTATCATCATACCATCACCTCAATGGGACTTGGAAAGAGCCTTCGTGGCAAGGATGTATGATCAGTACATTCGGGTGTTCCCTGCACAACAATACTTTAGTAATGGTTAATCTTTCCACGAACTGGGCTACAATTGAAGTAGTCCAGACACGCACATATACATCTAATTCTCAAACCAATCAAAATTTAGATATAAATCACTTCATCATTCAAAGTGAAATTTAATTAACATAAGGTTATTATTGTAAGTTTTTATTTTCGTGGTTATTAGAACATTTAATTGACAATTGAATAACTAACAACATTATACAATCCACAAATGAGGCGTCTGAGGCAAAAACATGACAGCCCTCATTTTATGGAGGAAAAAAAACAGATACTGAAAGCACAACGTATGATCTACAAGAAAATGTCGTAAAAAATCGTGAATCTCCGAGGCTTATTAAAGTGACCCTAACATCACCTTAGCAACACCACCCAAGGTCATATAAGCCTTACCACCTTACTTCAGTCTCAGAACCAAATGACTGACTTTTGATTAAAACATTTTTTTCTGCGATACATTGTTTTTGAGTTATTTCAATGTAAAGTTTTCAAATGAACACCTGGTATATTCTGCATAGTGGGAATAATGTTGTATATTGAAAGGGAAATTTGTTGTTTATAAATGCTTCTGGCTGTCCATTACTATATTTAGTGAGTCAATTGTGATTAGTAAACTGGAGTGATACCTCCTCGGATAGAGCGCCTTCGATAGCTGTCACCAGTTGCTCTGGTGTCACGGTTTTCAGATAATCTGCCAGAGCTTGAGGGTCCTTTTTGTTGAAGCCCAGTGCCTCGCCTAAGCGATATGATCTTTGCTGGGCGACAGACTTCCTCACATAGCAAACTGGCAACAATGCAGTTCCACTCTGAGCTATGGCTTTGTGAAACAACCCTGGCAAGTACAAGTACAGCAAATAAGTACAATCTGTTTACTCTGAAAAGCAGCAATCTTACCTTTACTAATTACATTATGGTCTCATCTTATAGGCTACATCAAAGTGAAACCCGCCAAGGAGAGTTTGCTACCTTTCAGCGTAAATGGAGTATACATTGATAATTTCAACAAATAAGAAGGTAATTGGAGAAATGATAATCCAAACCAGTTGTGGTTTATTTTTTCTACAAGTCTATAATTTTATTTATTACATATAATATAAAGGTAAACTATTTTTATCCCTCTTCATTGGCTTAATCTCGTGTTAGACTGGCCTGCTGATGATGGGAAGATTGGGGCTCAAATCTCGGCCGAGTCTACTGAACGATGGTTTCCCATCATTCTCTTTCCACAGGAATGCTGATAGATTACTTCTAAAATACTTCCTTCCTCATCCCTACCCCATTAGAGTAATTATCATATATGTGTATAAAATGAACAGATACTAAGACAAAGTGATCAAAAAATGTATTATTTTCATCAAATTAAAAGATATCTTGAGCAATGAAGTGCTTACAATTTTCCTAAACTATTTTAAAGTGTTTAAAACAAATTTGTGCCTGAAAATACTAACCAAAAATGAGTAAAAAAAATTAGTCAACCAAGTA
This sequence comes from Timema douglasi, assembly GCA_901482245.1. NCBI lineage: Eukaryota > Metazoa > Arthropoda > Insecta > Phasmatodea > Timematidae > Timema > Timema douglasi. The sequence goes on from CABEEJ010005098.1 coordinate 43,711, forward strand.
ATTATTTAACATAGTATATGTATCATTAAAATTATGTATATTGTCTACCTTTTGACAGTGGTGTCAGCATCAGATAATGTACACTAACACCCCCTGCGCTGATTCCATTTATGGTGACATTATTGGGATCGCCTCCAAACTCAGAAATGTTTTGTTTGACCCAGATCAAAGCCATCACTTGATCTCGCAGTCCATTGTTTGGAACAATGTCAGAACCTTCAATGCTAAGAAAACCTGAGGAATTGTTTGTAACAAATGAAGTTGTATGGACCGAGATGAAAAGATTAGGTTTGACAAAATAAGACAAATTAGCAAAATTAACTTACAATGGCAATTTCATCAACAGGCTTGATTGATACACTTTTGGAAAACATAGAAAACTTGAAAAAGTTCAAGTAAATTAAAAACAAATCCTTGGAATTTTCAGGTATTTTTGTGATGATTTTCAAGATAAAAATGTAAAAAAAGTAACACAGTCTAAACTATTAGCTTTATTTCTGATTTATGTTTTTCCAAAAACCACAGTAATACTCGGCTATCATCGTGGCCTTACACTCCTCAGAAAAAGCCACTTTCTGTCAAAATTATTTTGTTAAATACTTGACGGTAAACTAAAATTTGAAAACAGAATAATTGGTTGGAACAAAAAACTTAATGAAAAAATAACTCTATACAATCAGTTACTAAAATGACTCATAAAACACTCTTTATATACTTTATTGAGCTCTAACACCCAATATCTTAAGGCGGGGGAGGGAGGGGTGGTCTTCAACCTTTTTATGTCCAAGGGCCAAAGCTTCTGTCTCTTATTGGCTCGCAGGCCGCAATATTGTACCGATAGTATTTGGGTTGAATACATATTAAAATAATTATATTATCTCCTTCTCATAAACTAAGGATTAAGCCTGTCTCCATCAGGTAAAATTTTAGATTGATCGTGAAGTATGTTCTCTTGTTTTTTTGGTTTTTTTTCTCATGGCAGAAGGTAACGTGATTTGTCTAGTTGAGTTGTCATTTGAAGTTTCAAAGTATATTTGTATAAAAACGTAATATTTTTCTTTGTGTTAAAAGCAAAAATTGTTTATAAAATAAAGTAAAATTCATATTTTTTTTATTAGTTGATTATATAAAATATATCTCTCTGTATTTGTCATTTTTTCTTTTTAAATAATTTCATATTGTTCATGAGTTAGCAGGCCGCAAAAAATGTTATCGCAGACCGCAAGTTGAAGACCCCTGTCTTAAGGTGTTTTTTTAAGCCCTTATCACAAGAAGGTCTGCCAACGTCTGTGACTGCACTAACAATTAATTTTGAATCACTCTTATTCATCACCTGCTCTAACACAGTTCTGTGTAAAACTACATTTGAACTATTGCACTAGAAAAATCAAGTCACCCTCAAAAAGGGCTACCATAACTGAAGATAGTCCATTCTTGAGAGATTAATAGAACCTTGATACTTGCCTAGGGCACCCAGCCTGTAGTTGAAGGTGACCACAATGATGTCTTCCTCAACCAAATAATCAGGACCGCACATGTTGGTATTTCCAGAACCTAAAATGAAAGCTCCACCATGGATCGAAAACAAAACTGGTTTCAACGACTTTGGGGGCCACTAAAAAAAATGAAAAAAATGAAATACAAATTTAAGCAGTATATAAATTAAGGCTAAACATAGCTATATTAGAATTTTTGCAAGTTTCATGGTGTGGTTTTATTTGAAACCTGAGAAATTCTCTGCATTTGTATGATTTATTACAGCATGAATGCCACAATTTTCTTAATACAAAATACTCTGTTTTTTACAGAAGAAATTCCCATTTTTCCAGACACTTTAAAAAGTGGTAAAGAAGAATGAAATTTTGTTTTTCGTTAAAATGACTATTGTGAAGTCATGCCATTGGTGTTTAGGACAAGATGATTTGAGCTTGATGTGGACATTTATGCAGCTGTTACACAACCCAATGTTTAAGGGGAAATAATGTGTGTGTGTGTGTGTGTGAAAGGGGGGGGAGGGTAANGTATTCAATCAAATCAGTGTACATATTTTTTAAAATTTGATTTGTTTTTTCTATGAAAGGGGATAATATTTAAAGCTTTCAGGTTTATGCCCAAAAATTATAAATATTACAGTGTATTTTAGTTTCCAAAAATGTCCCATTTTACTGGTGCATCGCAACTATGTCTAGGACTACATATTGAGACCCCAGCATACCTTAAATATAACTTTGATGCAAGATTTTGATACAACAACCGATAGTTAATCCCATAATCATCGAGTCTAGTTGAAAGTAGTCCTCTTGAAACCTTTTATAATAATTATAGAAACTTTGTTCTCAGCCCAAATTTGTTAGTGGCACATTTAAAGAAGGAGGCATGCAACAAATAAAATTATATTATATCATAATACCAGCTAATGTTCAGCCAAAAATGCATATACCTTTATTTTTTGTTGTTGTTGATGTTATGTTTTAATGTTTAGTAGTTTTGTTGATTACTGTGATAGGTCATTGACTAACTCCTACAATTGTGAATATTGTTAATACAGTTGATTCCAAAACTTTGAAATACATCTCCTAGCTTAGTGCTTCCCAAATTTCATAAGTTGTGTAGGTACCACTTTTGGGGCTAAGTCCTAACCCAGCGGTTCCAAAAATGTTTAAGTTGAAGGAGCACTTGCCACTAATATTATGAAATTTCAATGAGAGTTATAGTTTTAAAATAAAAAACAAACAAAAAACACATGTTCTGCTTGCGCCTTTGGCACTGTTCTTAATTCAAATTAGAAAAGGTATGTATGATATCTTATAGTTTGAAAAATTGAAATACATATAAAGAATATTCTAAAATGGCCTCATGGAGCCTAAGATAACTATGGTGAAGACCGAGGGCTGAGGGAAGCACAGTTTTAAAAATGTTGGCCTAACCAACTTAACCTATCTATCCATTAAGTAAGAAAAGTAAACAAATACCTGGCATCCTGTAAAGTATAAATGGCTGTTACAAATTTTAATACATCTGGACTGGCCTTCTGATGTTGAATCCCGGTCGGGTCTACATAGGATGGGTTTGCTTAAATGGTTTCCCACAGTACTTCAAAGCAAATGCAGGTAGATTACCTCTGAAATGCTTCTTTATTGAGCCCCAAACCACTAAATCAGGAGTCTTCAACCTTTTAAGGCCTAAGGGTCAAAGTTTCTGTTCTGTCTCTTGTTGGCTCCCGGGCCGCAATACTGTACCCACAATATGGGGATTGAACACTTAATACATTATTTTTCTTTTGGTGTCCCGAGTCTCTCAGCGGTGCTGAGCTATCGTGAACATTGCCGATTATGTTCGAACGCACCTAAAATAATACTCTCTCCCTGGTCTATTAAAGTAGTCATTTGCTGGTTCAAGGTAAATTTATGCCAAAACATAATTTTTTTTCTTCATCTATAAAGGATAAAACATTTATAAAATAACTTAAAATACCTGTATATTTATTTTATTATTCTGTAAAGTTTTGTAAAATATAAATGTGTATTTGTCATTTTTTCTCTTGAAATAATTTTAAATTTTCCATGAGCCGGTGGGCCACAAAAAAAATGTTACGGCAGGCTGTAAGTGGGCCACAGGTTGAAGACCCCTGCACTAGAGTAATTACCATATATGTGTATAGCCAAAAATGGTAGTAAGCCGCAATGATTAAAAAACCAACTAAGGGGTGCATCATGTACTACTTGGAATCCTTCGTATACCTCAGAGCAGGTGTGTCAAACTCATTTGATCGAAAGGGTCACATTGAACATAAAAAAAAAATACAAAGGGAGGGGCCACATTAAAAAGAAATCTGAATTGTCATCTTATAAAATTAATTTTAACTTAGTATCTTATTATTGAAAAAATTAAAAAAAGGTACATAATTCACCATTTATTGCAGAATTCTCAAAACAAAATAATTCTTATTTAAATTTATCTATTTAGTGACCCCATAGTGTTTAAAAAAAATTAAACTAAGGTAATTTTGTTCTTGATACTTTTCAATAAAGTTTATTAAAGAGATCATGGGAAAGAATGGAAACCCACCAAATTATTTGCCATCATAGTCTCCTTCCCTTTTAGAGAGTGGTTTGATTCACTTAATGATTAATATTGCCGTAAGGTTTTGGTCAAGAAAAACAAATACCTGCACTTATACTAGTGTATAAAAATATTTTTGTAATAGTTTAATTCCCTTTTCGATCATAAAAGTTGAGAATGAATTTACTGAAACCTCAGAAAATGTTTGCATATTATATTGAAGACTATCATTCAAACTTCCACTACTAGTATTATTACTTCCTTCTTCTAAAATATTAAATTGTATATAATTTTTTTGTATTATTTGTTTTCTTATTTAGGTAGAATAATTTTTTTTTCTAGACAGAATCGATATAAAATGGAAGGGGGCCCGAAAAAACTTTGTACTCCTTGATAAAATTCTTCACAGAGAAAATATTTTATAATTAAAACTGATAAAAATAATGTAGATTATTTTACCTGTAGCGTGTATACATTTATAAACAGGCAGTCTTCATTGCCTGTATATTTTTTATTCATGAAATCTATCTGGGGGGCTTCGGCCCCCTCCTTGGTGGCATCCCTCACTCCTTCCCATGGATCCGCAGGCTGGGGAGCCTGAAAACAAGTTCACCAGGTTGTTATGAGAATAAGCAATGGTAGTTTTGTTTGCTATAAAAAGTTATTTGACTAATATGTATATTAGAGTCATCATAAAATCTAGTTAACAGACATATACATAAATATAGAAAGTTGCTAAGATAGTTAAAAGTACTAAAATTTGGCTAAAAGATAGGTAGCTATAATTTATATAAAAGTTTATAATTAATTATTTTGAATATTGGGTTAAAAAGGTTTTTTTTATAATTGATGCAAATGTTAAAAAAAAATATATTTTCAATGCCTAAGATCTTGTGTGAGAATTTAATCAGGTATAGTATAAATAATATTAGTTGTAATTTAAAGAAAATATATTCAACGCACAATTACAATATATTTAATAGTTACATTGCATCCAATACCGTTTCCATCCTGAGACATGGGTCAGTTTTTTATTCGAACCATACATTTTACATTATCAGCTTGCTTGGCCTGTTGTTGCTTCACATGCCTTATATTATAGGTAAATTAAGACTAGGAAAGACACAATATCCGCTCCCTAGCCGTTAATTCATCTCTGTGAAAGGGTAAACCCACATTTCACCAATAATGTGTTTATCGGCCATGCTCGGAATCAAACCCGGGACCTTTAACTCGGTAGGCAGACATACTACTGAGAGAGATAGAGTGTCGGGTAATATATTTAATATTTATATTTTAAGTATATATATATTTTTTGAATACATTTATATAAGTTTAAAATTAAATTATAATATATTTAAAGTATGCATACCGGTATTTAAATATATCTTATATATAAAATTATCGTGTCACAATGTTCGTTCCCGTACTCCTCCGAAACGGCTTGACCGATTCTCATGAAATTTTGTGAGCATATTGAGTAGGTCTGAGAATCGGCCAACATCTATTTTTCATACCCCTTAGTGATAAGGGTTGTCCACCCTTAACATTTTTCTATAATTTTTAGACATTTTTTTAATATCTTTATTTTTTTTATTATGTCGCATTAAAAAATACATACAACCCTAAATTTTTACCCTTTTATCACCAACCCCTATTTTTTAATAGCCATTTTAGTAATTTAATCATTTTTCATCCCCGGTCGATAACTGATCAATCGTCATTTAATTAGTTATCCCCGCCAGTTGTCTACAGGTGTCACTTCTGACCCAGTAAACAGCACGGAGTAGGGATGAGAACGAAGCCGGTCTCCTGTTTCTCTCACACAATAAGACTTCTCTCACTCCCTACACAGTTGTCGGCCATCATTGTTTATGCATCAAGTGTAGTAGTAACGTTGACCATTATTATTTTGCTATCTCAGTGTAACTCTCATCCCTCATCGTTCACAGCGCTCCATGCCTATTTCACGCATATACCACATTCTTACACACTTACAATAGGTAAGCTATTTTTTGTCTACACTAGAAATTACTTAAAAATTATTTATATGGCAAAACAACGTTTGCCGGGTCAGCTAGTCAATTTATATGTGAATATTAAACATTTATTAAATATATGAAATAGGCTATAAAATATATATTTATAGGTAGGGTATGTTAAATATAAACAGTATACGCCAATTTTCGTACAAATAGGCGTCTCCGACAGCTTGAAAAAGACACTAGGTCTACTTTATTGTATATATATTGGAAACATCAAGTCAGGTGATCTACAAATGTCACTTTTGATAGATATGATCAATAAATATAAAATAACACTAATAATATCGTAAAATGTTATCAATGGTGCCACAAAAACTGTGTTTGTATTTTCTAAAAGGTGCTTCATATGTTAATTCGTGAGGTTATGTCCATTATATGACTCAGTAAGTTGTATAAGACACCTTCAGTCTTAATATAATAGTCACAACCACATACCTTGAATCTAAGAGGTCCCACAGGTGGTTTGGCGTATGGTATTCCCTGGAAGCTGTAGAAGACACCTCCCGTGTTTGAAGAAGAAACCTTCTTGCCCAACAGTTCTCCCTGGAGTATGCGTGCCTTAACAGTGTCTGTCATGACTAGATAACACACATTTTTCAGTTGTTTCTTGACTTTGATTTAGAATATGAGTGTTTAATATAAAAGTGCGTTTGTTTAAAGTTTGCTTTCTATAAGATAAATATAATTCTTCTTTTGATAGATTGGATGTGATCAAGTAACATCTGTAAAAAACTCAAAAATTTTTAAGCTTGATTTGAAAATAGCATCAGCTGCAAGGCCCAAGGGTTCACTTTGTATGCCCCACAAGTATTCCCTTGAAATGTACCCTCAGAATTTCCTTGATATACACCCATACAAAATCATTGATATGTACCCTTCGGATTCCCTTGATGTGTTTCCTTAGGGTCTCCTTGGTATGCACCCTTACAAACTCCTTGATATGTGCCCTTAGGATTCCCTTGATGTGTTCCCTTAGGGTCTACTTGGTATGCACCCCTAGATTTATGGGTATGCCCCCTGTAATGATATTGGTTTGGATTACTATAAATTATGTAAAAAGTCATGGATGAAGGTAATTTTTCCTTAAAGTAACATATGTAGAGTATCCTTTTAAGATTCATCCATGAAGAAACACGCGCTTCTCAGAAATAATGGGTAAAGGATTTCACCTTTAAAATATATTTTTTATACCATATTTCCTCCGCAGTATTTGGCGAAGACGCCAAATCCCTATACCAATAAGAAGCTAGCCTTCACAACACCTGTCGCCAGGACTCTTTCTATTAGTTAGTTGTTACATTGTTGACGAAGGGAAGAAAGATGCAAGAGGGTATGCCATATATAAACCGTTTGTGCGTATCAGCCAAACGACCCCACGTATCAGCCAGGCATCCGGGATCCAAACGCCCACGCAAAAGTCGCACAAGCCACACACTGGCAGTCACAGTCTAACACAGTATAAAATAACTTACATTAATATCACAAGTGTGCATTAATATAAACGCATTTAATTGGAGTTTGTATAAGTGATTAACATATGTCATTTAAATAAACCGTGTGTGAATAAACAGCCATCAACAGTTCTCTTTCTTATATTTATTAATTATACCGTTTTTATTAGTGCTCGACCACGGAGCTATAGACAGCTAGTTAAACGGTATATATTCCGTACAGTGATGATAGGCGCTCGACCACGGAGCTAAAGACAACCTAAACATCATCACAGCATTATTATAAAAAATAGGGAATTAATCCGTAGTGTTTCAATCGATGCCCGAACAGGGGCGATTGATCCATATTGTTACAACCCTTAAGGTCTCCCGAATATGCACCCATACAAACTCATTTATATATACACTTAGGATTCCCTTGATGTGTTCCCTTAGGGTCTCCTTGGTATACAACCCTAGGTTCTCTTTGGTATGTGCCTATAGGGTCTCCTTGGCATGCACTCTTAGGGTCTCCTCGATATGCACTCCTAATAACTCCTTGATATGTACCGTTAGGATTCACTTGATGTGTTCCCTTAGGGTCTCCTTGGTATGCACCCCCAGGGTCTTCTTGATATGCACACCTACAAACTCCTTGTTATGTACCCTTAACCCCCCTTGAAGTGTTCCCTTAGGGTCTCCTTAGTATGCACCCCCAGGGTCTTCTTGATATGCACACCTACAAACTCCTTGTTATGTACCCTTAGGATCCCCTTGAAGTGTTCCCTTAGAGATCTCCTTGGTATGCACCCCTATGATACCCTTGATATGGACCCCTATGATTTTCTTAGTAGTCTACTTGAACAGGCGTGAGTTCCAAATACCCAATAAAATGATAAAATTCAAAAGTAAAATTTATTAAATAAACATGTTCTTTTAGATGACATTCTAATGTAACGATAGTACAAACGTAGAAAAGTGACACTCAGACAGGGATATCAACCATGATTTTCTGCCTTTACGCACAGACTGATTTGCCCAACATCTCCTTGGATGATAGATATTAATACCATCATTTCGGGAAAAGTTGATCAGAATTAGAGGTTTTATGAAAATAATTTGCTAATTTAGCCATTAAAAATCTCAAAAAATTAGGTAAAGTTAAATAAAGATTTAAGAACAACATCCTTCCTCTAAAATAATACACTATTTGTATAATTATATTTTATAATTTATAAGTGATAAACTGTGAACCTAAATACATTAACTCAAATTATAATTTATTAGGCTAATAACTTTTTTTAATCTCGCAGTAAAATATTTATTTTAACTATTTCTACTATCATAGAATAATGGTTATCGCCTAAGACAATGCTATGTCTCTGGTGGTTATCGCCTAAGACAATGCTATGTTTCTGGTGGGAAGAGCCTAAGAAACTGCTATGTGTCTGGTGGTTATAGCCTAAGATACTGCTATGTCTCTTGAGAATAGAGCATAAGACAATGCTATGTCTCTAGGTGGTTATAGCCTAAGATACTGCTATGTGAGCAGACTTTTTGGTTACAGTAGAAAATTTGAAAATCACTAGAAAATAAAATTCTTTATTTTCAAACAAATATTTTTAATTTATGCTGAAAAGTTTCTGGGAGGTTAGTGCCTCATCTTTTGTGTGCTATTGATGCTACTACTTCCATATTTTATGTGAGTTCGTATGAAGTTATGTTATCACTATTTGTAAAAACATCCGTTAGTTCATTAAAACGCACATACAAAGCTAGGGTGCGAAAAAAGAGCTCCTTACTATCATTACCCTTTTTTTCAGTTAAAGGAGGTTTCATTAGAATTTAAGATGAATAAAAAATATATAAAAACACGGAGAAAGTACATAATCCGGTGAATTCGTTTGAGCCTGATACGTATAGACAATTCACAGAAACAGAGTGGAACAAATGTTTGATGTGCCAAGAAGACAATTCGGAAGTTATCCAATGTCCAGTAGAGACTAAAGGTGACCTGGCGGTCTAGGTGTAGGGTGTCAGACTTCTGAGCTGGGGGTCCGGGGTTCAATCCTAGGTCCCGGCACAGATTTATCTGATTGTCAAACCCTTCCTTCACCTCTGACAAGACGTGTATTAATCACAACTTGAGAATGTGTAGAATGCCAGGCCTCCGCCGTGGTTCGGATCCCACGTTAAACTGTGGGGCCTCCATTTCTTCTCACAATCACCCTACCATTACACATTAGTGTAAGTGTGTATAACCCAAACGGGTAGTAAGACGTGGTGGTAATAATCAATAATAATCAGTAGAGACTAAACGCGTTATAAAGGAAGCTGATCTGCTTGTGGGGTTTAGTAGTGTTGAGTGTTTACCAAGGACAATTCAACTTTTACGCCTGGATGAAGGTGAAGGTATCGAGGCAACATTAGTACGACGTAAGTCTTGGTTCCACGAGTCATGTAGATTTCAGTTTAATAAACTCTAACTTCAAAGAGAAGAGTAAAGGAAGATTTCACCAGTATATAATTTTACGAAATCCACCCGTCAGAGTGTCCAAGTAAAAAGTTCCATGGATACCATACGAATATACTTTTTTTTTGTGACCTGCCTGCCGCAGCTGAAAGATCATTTTGTAGAACATCTACATTTGGCCTTGATACCCACGTTCATCACTGTCCCCTTAAACTAGAAGACAAACCTTAGCTTGCTAGACTAAGTTCAGGTGATCTTATTGCACAAGATGCCATGTATCATATGCATTGCCTCATATAATTATAAACTAGAGCAAGAGACCAAAGAACAACACAAGAAACTGAGATGGACCAAATTAACTGTGTTATTTTATTTGCAGAGCTTACATCATACATCGAAGATGTTCAAACGGACAATGAAATTGCACCCATATTGAAACCTGTGGACCTATGCAATATGTACAGCCCGAAGATGAAACAACTTGGCAGTGATATTTCAGGATGTATACATTCCATAAAACTAAAAAAATAGGATACTTGCTTACTTTCCTGACATGGAAGCTCATTAATAAGAGACGACTGAATTGTATCCACTATGAATGGCAGCCATTCAGACATTTCTTAAACAAGCACCACAAATAAAAAGTCTGATTTGTATCCATTATCATAATACCCACAAAAT
>CABEEJ010005099.1:0-43642 GCA_901482245.1 Timema douglasi
ATCCGCATACGAGTACATGGATATTGTTTAAAGAAAAACCTCGTTTATTCAAAAAGATGTTCCGATCAAAACATTGTTCTTTCCTGCAAGTATATCCCATAACTTGCTAACTCATTTGCCAAAGGTACAGTATATATACAATTAGTTCATGGAAACAACTTGTATTTCCAATGATAACACAATGGAAGGTTAAACTATTATCAGGACACATATGGTAAACATATTATAAACAGTTTAAAATATTTGTATCATCTATACCTTTTAGAATCATACCGGAACTGAGGTAAAATTTAAGAATTAATTTCAAATTATCCTAAATATAATACAATGTAGTTATAATGTGTTTGTAATAAATATTTAAATCTCTCTTTATATATATAAAATTGGTATATATACAGGGGCGCAGCTAAAGGGTGCTATAGGTGAAAACATTCCACAGGCCCACCTTCAAAATGGATGTCACCAAGTAGACCTACCCACTCAAAATTAATTTGGTAAAACATTAACGTGTTATTTTTTATGTCTGTTTTGATTTTGTGAACTTTTCACAATTTAATCAAAAATTACTTAAGGCACTTTACTGTGCATAATTTCATGCCAAAAAATCTGTTTACATAGTCTTCCGTGAAATCAATAGTTACAAGATATATGCAATTAACAAACAAAAGAGTGATATTTACTGCAATGGAAAGATAGTGGAAGCGAGTTCTATAAGGTCGATTTAAAATATATCATTGCAAGAAGGAGGATCAATCATTATTCTACACCCAACAACGTCAAGGCAAGTACCATCGAATGATTCAATCAAAAGCTCAAAATAATGATTTTGTCAAGATTAACGTCTAAAGAATATTATCGATGGATCGATATGATCAATTAATTTCTCGACAAGTATAATCGAACAGTAGACTCAACCATCAAGATGAGACCTATAGACGTTGAGGACGATGGACTTTTACGTGCCATCAATCTCAATGATAAAACGATCAATCCTACACCAAACAAGTTTAAAGTCGGATATATCTCTTAACAGTAAATAATTGAATGTTATTGAAAAATAGCATAACACAAAATGGCTGGCAGGACTGTTCAATATATGTAAAGCCATCTAGATGAGTCCTAGGAAATATTTTCTAAGATATGTAACATCCAAGCCTATCACTGGAGAATTCTACGCCATGGATCTTGGGAAGACATCACAACCGGACGTGTATTTTGGAGAAGTCCTAGGTAAAATGGCTAGGTAACGACTTGTAACAATTCATGGATCTATAAGGCCAACATTGTCTAGATAAGGGAGAAAAACTTTCCCCATCCCTCTCAACGACCACATAAAGGTGTGGGAAGTTAGACAGTTTCACCACATTTGAGATGTTCAGACTTATTGGGGAAGTGCTTGTAGCATTAGTCGTGAGTAGAAATCTGTGCTGGTAGAATGACGTAATTCATAAAGAAGGACGAGTGTGGGTACAGTGAGTCATGTAGCAGGTCACTACTCCACTGGCTGAAAAGCAACTATCCCAAGCCAAACCAGTTTCATCGAGAGCTGCAATGATACCTGTCCCATCTTGAAACTGAAGAATGGAAACAACCCAGAAATCCTGCGCTGGCAGCATGAGCGGTTTTGGACTGGGGGGATTATGACTTATTTAAGATCTGATGGGAGTTCGAGAAGTACCAGACTTATAATGTGGTTCGTTTTAAGTGGGAGTAGAAAGAAGAAAAAGGTGGAAGTGACGCTTCTGATAAATCTTACCTTGTAAATCTCAAACTTGTGGAGAGATTGCTTCTGCCAAACACAAATTTTGTCGTGAGATAGCTGTCATATTAACGCCTCTCAACGGGAATTCCTAATAGGATGTATCCTAGTTAAAATTCATGAATATATGTGTGCAAGAGAAAGAGATAAACCCATAATTAATGTTTTAATATTAATCGTAAGAATATATATTAATTTAAAGAAGGTGTATTATTTATTTAACCTCAATCCCAATCATAGGATTTTTAGAGTATATTATATATGCAAGAGAGATGAACTCACAACAGGTATATTTTTCTCAATTTTAAGCAAGGTGCGCCATATTGTATCTGGTATACAAACAATTTATTTCCCACATAGTTCGTATGTTGCGTGTATATACCACTTAAATGTTATAAAAAAAACACCAACACTTCATAATTACGATAATTTCAAAATAATGAGTCTCAAGGTGTAAAGTAAGACCCTTTGTTTCATGCAATACATCGGATTAAACCTCTTTAAATGGTAACCTTTCTTTAAGCAGAGGATCAGAAACTGATTGACTCTCTTTGCAACATTGCTTGCAAAATTTAAAAGGGTGTGTTCAAAAATGGTTGTGAAGAAGATAAAGTTGCCGGCTCACAATAAAGTTTAATGTAAGAAAATCAAATGAGGAGAATGTTAGAAGAATAAGAGAAGACTACTGGTTTGAAAAATGAGGCGTATTTTCACCCATATTCTTAAAGCTTTTAATCATTGGTATCCTGGGGCCATTACTTTATAAGTATGTAATGGAGCACGCATGATGTTGATGTCCCCGAGAACATTGCACCGTTTTAGGAAACATCACCAGCAAACGTTTTCGGCCACAAATCTAGTGGTCTTAAGAGTTGGACAAGAAATTGGAAGGGGTTTTTGCCTCAAAACTTAAAGTCAAGTCTATATTGAGTTTATACCAGCAGGTGCTACAGTGCTATCTACTCTTTCCACAAGAAAGAAGACAACCTCCACTGTTTGGAAGCACCACCACCACTGAAGAATCAGTACTTCCCATACCGGTGGTTCTTAATACTGTATCTGTTCAAGCACGTTAAAAAAATCTTATCGTTTACTTGAAAATATTTTTTATCAATGTGGTATAGTGTGGGATTTCCATTGAGAGGTGAAAATTCACGATACGTCTTTCTGTGGAACCACCATTGTAGATTTGGTCAATGAGCTAGTCAAAGCAAGAGAATATAACAGTTCATCGGAGTGGGATGAGCTGCTCACAGCACACCAAAAAATAAAAGTCCCGAAATTATTGATTGTCGACTCAAAAATGTTGTTACCCATAAAGATCTGACACTCGTACCTAAACCTCTGACGCTAACACAGCTCTCACCGATGAATAAGATATATTCGAAATGTTTGACGAGAACAATTTGCTGTCCTTCTAGGCCTAATATCTCGTTTAGAAGTCATCTCAAAGGACCCTGCTCATCCTGCAGATTGGCGGGGGTAGAGCCGCTCACAAAAGCGTCAAAGAAAATTTCAACCAAGTGAGGAGATGGGTTCATGCATGGGACGCCTGCAAATTACAAAACCCATGATAAAAAATTCCAACGCTACAAATTTGTGATGTTCAACATGAACGATCTCTGGCAAGCCGATATCAATAATTTTAGTAGTGTCAGCAAATACGACGGTTCTATGTACTTTCCCACGATCATCGACGTGTTTAGAAATATACCCGGGAAAAGGAGGCTTCCCTCTGAAATGGAGAATGTCGTTCGGGGTGTCTTTATGGACATATTCAAGTAGAATGGACGTAAACATCAATGTTTACCAACGGACAAACGACATAACTCACGTCACACCATGCATGACAATTTTTTTCTAAAAAATAAAGGCGTGAATTACACATCACTTATCTGGGTGTAAAGGCAAGCATCGTCGAATGATTCAACATGGCTCCAAAGAGGAAAACATAGCACGTATTGCTATGAAGACGTCTTTTTATACCTCATTTATTCCTACAATGGTACAATGCTTTCCAGTATCAAAATGGTACCTAAACACGCTTTGGGGAGCAACGTTCTTCAACTCGGAGAACTCTTACACTTACATGGCAACCGTCTCACAAAACAAAGTAGTAAACCAAAACTAAAAGTTTATGAAACGGTGCGTATAGACACAACCTAAATTAAGTGCTGTCTTAGAAGAATATGACTCGATATTAATTGGAGTGAATAGATTTTTAGGTGACCTGGTGGTCTAGGGGAACCTCTGTGTTGGGAGTGCGGGGGTCAATCCTTTGTCCCGGCACAGATTTATCTGATTACCAAACTCTTCCTTCACCTCTGACAAGACGTGTATTAATCACTACTTGGGAATGTGTGGAACTCCAGGCCTCAACCATGGTTTGGATTACACGTTAAACCTTAGGTCCTCCATTTCATCTCACAATCACCCTACCATTACACATTAGCGTAAGAGCGTATAACCCGAACGGGTAGTAAGACGTGGTGCTAATAATAATAATAATAATAATAATAATAATAATATATATTAAAAAATACATACTTTACAGAAATGTAAAAAACATATAAAATACCAAGTATTTTCAAACAAGCCAATGATGTGCTTAAACTAGTTTTTGGAATCAGGCTACACAAAAAATCTATGTTATCAAATCCACACATGTCTATAAATTTATTTAATTACATTTCCTCTGACTCGTGTATGAGAGAGTAACAATAATGGTTTTGATATAATAATATTTTTTATTAATCTTAAGCGTCATTCCGTGGTAGCATATCCTAGCGTGTTACACTTGTTTTGGTCTGGATGATCGAGTTTCTAGCTATGGTCAGGGTACTGAGTGTAATTTTACCTAAATGGTTTTGCACTTCTACGCCACGCAAATGTGTATTAGTTCTTTTACAATGACTACGAACTTATCCATTATTACTTTAGCGTAATTAATGTACGCCTACAGTGGCGGCTCGTGTATAGGCACTGCGGAACTGCAGTACCCCCTATTTCCACTTGATATTATCGATAACATTTAATATAATGAGTCCTTTTTTCTTTAATTCTTTCTTTGATTTTGTAATACATTATATATTCCTTAAGCTTAATTTCAGTACTTCAGTAGACATCCCCTAGTTTATGAAAGAGATACAAAAATCCTTGTATGGAACTGTACACTTTACAGTGCCAGAGACGTGTTGTTTGACTGTTGTGCGCATTCGCAAATAGTACGGGGTGAGGAGGAAGGCGGGACTGATTGCCAGGTAGAGAGAGCACTGTAGCTCTTCCAGTGCTTTATCTGGCGTGATAGTGGATGGAAGTCATAGTATGGGGTGAGGAGGAAGGCGGGACTGCCAGGTAGAGAGAGCACTCTAGCTCTAGCAGTGCTGGCTCTGGCATGATGGTGGAAGGATTTTTTTTTTTACCCAGCGTGTGTTGTGCTTAAAAACCATGTACCATATTCTTGATTGTGATAAATTGTAGAAGAGTGTAGAATTAGATTACTATTCTGCTTCCAGCTATTCTATTTGATTCATTTTTTTTTTTATTTTTTTATTTTACATAAAACTTTAACCAAGACCTTGCATCCCCAAGAAATAAGTTATGTGACTGTAAGTGAACTTCAACAGCTTAAGTTTTCACAGCTATCTCTCCATGAGAAAGTTACAGTTAAGAAATGAGGTCATTCAACATCTGATATATTAATATTTCAGCCAGGCAAAAGCAACAACAAGAAATTAATTCGTAGCTTCAATTCTTAATGGTACCAACGGAAAAATAGGCTTTGCAGCTGTGAAGTAAAAAATGCACTGTTTTTCTTCCCGTGTTTGCTGTTTGGAGGTGATCTACCGTGGACAAAAGATGGTTTTAGAAATATAAACAAAAGAAAAGAAAAAACGAAAAAGCATGAAAAATTAAAGAAGCACGTTGTTAATGTTGTTTCACTGTCACTTTTAGAACCCGTAAGTATTAAGGAGAAACTTTGTGAGGCATGCAGACCTTCAATCAATGAGTATAAATAAAAGTTAAAAAGAACCGTAAAATTTTGTCCAAAATAATTAATTGCATTTTCTTTCGAGGAAACTTTGAAACTCCCTTACGTGTACATGATGAAAAGGCCGATTCAGTAAATCCAGTGGTATTTAGAGTATTAGTAAATTTTGCATCTAAATTGTATTCACTTGTATCACTTAGAAACCAGTGCAGTCTTCAAAGATGTTTCTAACTCCATTCATAAAGAGATATTTGACCTTCTGCTACACATCTACCATTAGGAGAGAAAAATGGAAATTAGAAAAGCTCCCCGTGTAGCTGTCATGGCTGATGATACAACAGATATTTTGAAACACACTCAAATGGTTCTTGTTCTAGGGTATGTATTGAATGGAGAAATATTTGAGCATTTTTCGGGATTATTTATTCCAGAAAATCAAACTGAAGATGGCATATCAAAACGTATTTTAGAACAATTGGACATAATCCTTCAAGAAAATGTACAAAAACTGATAGCTTAGACATTTGATGGTGCAAATGTCATGAATGGCAATAAAGCATAAGTTCAAGTAAAAATAAAAGCAGTTTATAGTAATACACATTTCATTCACTGTTATATACACATCAACTTAATTTAATAATGAGAAATGCAGCAAGTAATACACTAAACGCAAGATTTTTTTCTCTAACATTCTGGCTATTCCAACATTCTTCTCAAGATCACCACAACGTGTGTCCATTTTCAAGAAACGTATGGACATCAGCATTCCACGTACATTCTCTACAAGGTGGAATTTCAACATACGGACCATAAACAGAGTTCACGAAAATTTGCAACCTTTAAAAAACTGCCTTACTGAAATTCAGTCAACATCAAATGCATATCAAACCATTGCAGAAGCCACAGGATATTTAAAATACCTTAATGATGATAATTTCAAGTTTTGGTTAGAGCTTTTTCATCAGATTATGCCTCATGTTGAAATAGTTTACAACCATATGCAATCTTGAGAAATTAGTGTATTTAAAATTAATTCATATATAACAAATTTCAAAACTGCTATTTTAGAATTCAGAAAATCAAAGTACTGTGAGAATCCTTCAGAGACACTCATGGCAGACGCTAAGGAAGTATGTGACTATATAATATGTGTTGATATAATGGACAGATATTCTTCCACTAAACACTTATTAGCTGCTAAATTGTCCAACGAGAATTGCTTCACTAGATTTAAGAATCAACATCCCAATAAAGAGGTAGAACTGACCACTGAAGCTTATCCCATGATTGACAAGGAAAAGTTTGAAACTGAACTAAAAATATCCTATTTTAGGACTGATATTCATGAATTTTGTAATTGAGCTGCGGAAATTTATATTGGAAAATAATCTAGATGATGTTTTTAGTGAAATTACTAAACTGATAAAAATTATTTTGGCAATTCCCATCACTACATTAGAGGCAGAACGTTTCTTTTCCAACATTGAAAAGAATAATAACTTTTTTAAGAAGCACTATATGTTCCGAAAGACTAAATGCACTTGCAGTACTTTCAATGGAGAAAGATTTTCTTAATTTTCATCCAGATATCAAGGAGAAAATTATTGTAATTTCTGCGCAAATTAAAACAAGAAAAATGGATTTCATTTTTAAATAAATAGATCAAACGTGAACTGTAACAATTTAAATTAAAGTAAGTAAAAAATATTTTTCTTGTTAAGATTGTATCAAGTTCCTGAATAAATTTTCTTTTTATACATGTGTTTTTCCTTTTACACAGTTTTAAAACAAAGGCTTAACATTTTCTGGAGCAGCACCCATACTAATTTTAGCCACTGTATGCGTATAATATATTTGACTGAAATTTCATAAAAACGCTAGACTTTGTATTAATACAAACATGTAAGAGTTGAAATAATTAGTTTTCTATGTATGACTGTTTTCTTGTCCAGTTTCTGGTGAATATATTTTTGGTGGGACTACACAGCATCCAATGATAACTAGGGTAATGGACACGTCAACTAGACGTCACTCACGACCATTTGTCTTTCTATAACAGTTTATCATTACCGTCACACTACAATGGGGATTTTGGAATGGTCCCTGGTAGACTTTATGGTTAGGTATTCAATTATTTATTATTAAGTGAGTTCCTGAGAATGAGCGTTTAGAGAAACTGACAAAATTATCGGTCTAGAACATGTACCACACATCAACTACTCTCATTTTGTCAAAATGCAACTCTATGACTATTATTATTATTATTATTATTATTATCTGCTTTGATACTGTTAGAGAGACTGACAAAATTATCGTGTTAGAACATGTACCACACATCAAATAATCTAATGTTGTCAAATTGTAACTCTATGAATATTATTATTACCATTTTACTATTATTATTATTTTTATTAACTGCTTTGATACTGTATATCAAAAGTGACAACTGGATAGCTAATAATTTAATGTATGGACGGAAATTTGAAAGAATATATAATACTTTTGAAACTGTGAATATATTCCTTTTTATATATATTTAGTTATTTAGATACATTTACAATTTTTCTCAATTTTTACTCTTCCTATTAAATATTAATACATAAAGATGAAAGCCCTAATTCACCGACTGTCCAACTCATCACCGTATCTACTAAGCTCCTGGACTTGGCTCTTGAAATTTGAAATAGAATTTCTTTAATTCCTTAAAGTCACCATATGTATCCGATATTAGAAGGCTTTGTGAAAGTGAACACTCAAGGGGGTCAAACCGTAGTTGGAATATTGTGACCATCAAGAAGATGTGTATTGAATAGCGGGAAGTCAGAAATTCGGCAGTAAGATAGAGAAATTGCCCCAGACTATCAGAAAATCTAGAAATAATTTTTAAAAAATTGATGGTTTTAACTATAAGATAGTATTTTAAAATGAGACAGAATGTTAACATTTTTCAGACTGGTAAAGAGACAACTCCATGTAAACAAATAAACCTATAAATAAGATATTCTTGGGAGTGAGTTGGAGAAAAGGGTTTGGGGGGATTTTAAATTTTTAATAATGATAGAAATACTGGTAAATATTTATAACTGTGTAAAATTTAAGTTTATAAGTCAGTGAAATGAACCACTACAAATGTTCATACGCTTAACAAATTACTCCATGGTTTAGGAGCTTGAAATTTCATTACCGCAATTACAAAATTATTTAAAATAGACTTATCTTGAGCTATTTCTACCCAGTACACCTCATTACATCCTATTTCTATTTTGATCTAGTTATACCCAGTACACCTCATTACATCCTATTTCTAACTTGATCTAGTTCTATCCAGTACACCTCTTTACACCCTATTTCTATTTTGATCTAGTTCTACCCAATACACCTCATTACATCCTATTTCTAACTTGATATAGTTCTATCCAGTACACCTCTTTACACCCTATTTCTATCTTGGTCTAGTTCTACCCAGTACACCTCATTACATCCTATTTCTAACTTGATCTAGTTCTATCCAGTACACCTCTTTACACCCTATTTCTATCTTGATCTAGTTCTATCCAGTCCACCTCTTTACATCCTATTTCTATCTTGATCTAGTTCTATCCAGTCCACCTCTTTACACCCTATCTCTTTCAGGACCATTCTAATATAATCCTCACATTTCTATCTAGGTCTTACCAATGGATTCTTACCATTGGTCTTGCAAAAAAATACACTTCTAGAAGGTATTATTTTAATAATTTGTAATCTAATATCGTTATTGATGGTTAAAATGTTTCCTAAATATTTAAACACGTTTACTCTGTTAAACGATTTATTAATCGCAGGAATTTCTAAACTATAGCTCCCAAGCCGTGTTCTCTGAGTGATCACATACATAGTCACTTATAAACATATTTCCTTATCAGCATTTAGTAAAATATCTGTATTTATTGAAATAGCATGCTTATTATTTCGCAACAATGCTAGATCATTTGCACATTCTAATATATTCATTGTTCCGTCTAATGTCAACCCTTCCTTAATTTCTTTCTTTACCTTAATAACATATTCTAAGGTTATATTAAAGATTAACGAAAGTTCATCTACTTGTTTCAACCCATTAGTTATTTCGAACGTATCTGATAAGTGATATCCAACCCATACAACGCGTATCGGTCAAACATACCTCAATTAGCTTGACAATGTTGTTGGTTGGTTGGTATGATTCACTTTTTCTAACTGAATAGCAGGTATTTTTAAATTCTATTTGGAACTGATGGACCGTTATGTTGTATTCCAATTTTTATCTAGTATCAAATATTTATATAGGTCTAAAAATGTTAAATATATAAATGGGACTTATAAATACATGAATAGGATGTATAAAAAACATAAATGTGAGGTGTTATATAGTAGGCCGATACAATTTTGGCGTGTAGGTAGTAGGAAACTTACAAATAAAAAATGTATCTTAAATGTTGAAATTTCTAAGGGGGAGTTGATGAAACGGTGGAGAGAAGGCCCACAATTTCAAAAACAAGTATAAACAATTACTTCTCTTTGTGGTACAAAACTTAAATTCCAGTGACAAGCAAAGGTAAATTTAAAATTATCCTAAGAGTCTTAAGATTTTACATTTTAATAGGGATTCTAGGATTTATAGGGAGTGGCGTAATTTATTAAAAGGAGAAGAGAAAACACATTTAGTTGGGGTTGAAAATTAAATTTGACAACCAGGTGGTAGGACGCCTCCAGACAGCAAAATAATTATTAAAACTTGAGATTTCTGAGTAGGAGTTGATAATATTAGGGAAAGGAGGGGGACTCCAACTTTCCAAAATTAATATAACAGCTTTTTCTCTGTGTATTATAAGAGTGATATTCAGCAAGCATGTATATGAACGATTAAAAATTAACGTGAAATTCTGAATATTAGATTTTGTTGATTGTAAATTTATGATATATTTAAGGGAGGGTTGATGGGAGATGGTATATATATAGGTTGGTATAAATCTTTTAGTAGAGTTAGAAAGTTATAGTTTGCTAGGGAAATTGTTGATTTCAAATTTCTAAAATTAAAAAAATAATAAACTACTTATTGGTGTGGTAGAATATTTAAATTGGTAAGGCAGGAATAAGGACCATCCTGTACCTCAATGAAGGTCTGGACATTTCTAAATTACAAAATAAATGACCAAAAATTGGGAGTGTTTCGAAATGTAATAATATATATAGAATAAAATCGTAATATTTCAATAAATGTAAAAAAAAACTAAAAGAGTAAAAAATGTTAAATTTAAAATGTGAGTCTGGGAAATGATGAAGAATACATATTTCCAAAACATTTATTACTAGCCATAATATGTATGGTAAGACATTTAAATTTGCGAGACTGTTGAGAGGCACATTCAAAATCTCAACAATAATTTAAAATTGTATATGGAAATATTATCAAATAAAAGAGGCGAATGGAAATAAAATAAAAAATAAGATAGAAAAAATCCTTTCAGTATAATAAACAATGGACATTTATCACATAGCTAGAAATTATGAAAGAGTTTTTAAATTTCAAAATAAAGATTTTGACTTAAGGAGAGCTAAGAATTTCAAAAACTAGTAGAGAAAAACATTTTTAACTGTAATATAAAAATTCAATACAAGCAAGTTTTTATAACGACCCTGCGAAATATTCAAGTATAAAAAAATATTGAAATTTGAAATTATAAAATTTATTCCAAAATATAGGGGCTTCATGATATAACAAACTATTATAAAAAACATGTCCCATTTGGGGTAGGAAATTGATGTATGGAGGGACGTAATAAACATATTAGATAATTATAATGTCAAAATGAAGTTGTTGGAATTTTTTTTTTAAAAAGGGTGTATGTAGTAGTTTAAAGTATTTTCAAAATTATTAAAAAAATTGGCTTTTTGGTGTAAGAGAAGATTTAATCTTGGTAAATTGATAAATCGACACCACCAAATAAGATAAAAGTTAGAAAGTTTGTAATCACAAAATAAGGATCCGGAAAATGGGTGAAAAGTGGATATATACACAAAACTCTTAAATTAGTAGAAAAAAGCATTCTAAATAAAGAAGACAGATTTATATGTGTACAGGTATATAAACGTATACAAAACAATTTAGAGAGGACCCATCATCGTTTTCATTCCATAACTAAATATCGAAGGATAAAATAGAGCGCCTCTATCAGGAAGTTGTACCCGAACCAGAACAGATAAATCAAATTAAGTTATTTTTAAGCAACCAGAAGCGGAATTGATATATGATTATATTAGTAAAATATCATATTCTTTCTTAAAAAAAACTTATTTTTCTATTAAAAAAAGGATTTTATGCTCATCTTTCATAAGCATAATTTTGTTTCGAAAAAAATAATGTACCTCTTTCTCGGGAATTTTTGTCATGGTATAATATATTCCCTTCCCAAAGGATTATAGAAGTTTCATTGAGCACTTAGCAGTAAGCACTGATAATTATAGATCCTTGAGGAATGATTGTCACATTTTACTCTTTAACATAAGAACTTAGGAAGAGGTACTTAGCTCTGAGTGGCAGAAAACATGACTAATACGGGTAAGTATTGAGAAATGAAAAAATGTCCAGTTGTACAGTACAAGAAGTCTAAACTAAACTTTAAGAAATGGATATTTTTATAGTTTTATTAATAATTTATTATTTTAATTATTTGACTCAAACGTGGGTTCACTTCATATAAATTCAAACTTCCCAATTCTCAATCCATTAGCGTAATTAGTACCGTACTTGAACTTATAACCCAAATGGTTAGTAAGATTCAGTGCTAAATAAATAAATAATTTGATAGATGGTGCCAAAATAAATACTATCCGATGAGTACTTTCTTTAAATGACATAGAGGGTTAATGACACATCAAGGATATTAAATATTGTTCTTAAGGTAAATTACATATAATGTAACCCTGCAAACACATTTATTATGTTGGTGTGTGAGTGAAAATTCAGAAATTTTAAAAAATATTAACATTCAAAATTTAAAAATTTTCTAATTGAAATAAAGTATATTGCCGTAAAATTATTATAAAACTTGTTAATTAATCATAAAATAAAGTTTTTATAGCTAATAATAAACATTAATAGCATCATAATATATCTTATTTTAAATTTTTTATACAACATATCCTGTTGTTCCCGACTTGTTAAGTAGTTGGTTTGGATGCTTCAGACCAGAATTAGATAATTTATTACCTTTTTACAAATTAAAACAAGAATAAAATATAGTTTTTATATTTGGTTTGATAATTTTTGAAAATAAATGTTTATTATTCTTGATATTGTAAATTTATTTTCAAAAATTATAAAACAAAACTCCATGACTTCAGCCCACCATCGAACCATACCGACAAAGTGGCATCCACCTGCTGGCTAGGATAGCGCCAACTTATGCAGATATAAAGTCTGTTCACGGTAGGAATTGGTTTCTAAAATCAAAAGGCCTTTTTTCCTACCAGAAATCTATTACATAGTAGGATATTGGTAGGAAAAAAGACATTTCAGAGAGTAATTCCTACCGTGAGTTCAGCACTGCGATCCCTTCAGCCATTAATATCAGTTTTCTAGACTGGACCCTTTACTTTGCCATTCAATTAGCTCCTCATTTGTCCTGACGAGGATGAGTTTGATTACTTTCAAGACCTACTACTTCAAAGAATATCTGGAAGCGCCAGGGATTTAACCCAGGGCCTCTGGATCTGTAGCCAGAAACTTGATGATTATACAACACAGCCCATCTTTTTATTGTTTAGTAAAGTTTTGGCAAACAAAAATAAATAAAAGTAACCTGCTGCTCAAATGTTGATATGAATTATAAATAAATTGTGCAATCATCAAGTTCTTTAATTATTTGTATTTATTTTATAAATAACTCGTATTATATAGTAAATTATGTATTAGTATCATGTTCTATTTACAAATATTATAATGGAACTAGAACTAGTATATATACATTATTAAGAACCAAAACTAGAATTGTAACCTAATTAAGAACCGAAAAAAAATATCTTTTTTTTTCAAGAACCAGATTCATTAAAATGTTGTTTTAAGAACTGGAATATGAACAATAAACAACGAGTAATTTGGTTTTACTCCCTGCTATCTAGGAGTGACATATTTAAATTAAAATCTTATAATGGCATGCCTCAGTGAACCATTTGCCATTCAAAAAATATTAGGCTCATTTATGCAATTTTTTTCTCTAACATACTATATTAATTCATTTAGGCTCATTTGTAAACAGTTTTCATCTATATTCCAAATTTTTTCTGTGACAATATATTTTATTTTGTTTGATTTAACTATAGATCTTACTTCTAACTTCGTATTCTTTGGCGCAATCAAATTGTGAGTTATTTAAAATTTTGAAAAAAGAATTAATTTATCTTATTTTGTTAACTGCCAATAATGGTTTGGGATGCCATAGTTATCTCAGGGTTGTACAAGCAGTAACTATTAAAATTAATAGCCGGATGTTGAACAACCTAATTTGATATAGTTTTAATGTGGCTTAGCAGTGCAGAGAGCGGATTACACTGATAGATTCTGGTTCAATTATAATTGAAACTGTTCTTCATCATATAAATATAGCTTTGTGTTTTAGCAAAACACGTTAATCACTTACACATAATAGTGGTATAAGGGGTGGCGCAGAAACGGAAGGGGGGGGGATGATACGGTGGTAAGTTTTACCACCCCTAAATAATGAGTGACAATTTTAAATCTCATAATTCTATTTTTTTTTAATTAATGTTTTCATTTGTATATTTGAACAAATAAAAAAATATCGATATTGGGTCCCCAAGGGTCAAAACTTCGTGTTAGAATTTTGCCTTCCGGTTAAAATTTTCAGTATTTTATAAGGGGATGCACATCTTATGGAAATTGCATTGCTAATAAATTTCATTTTTATAAATTTTCACCAAAATGATAGGTAATTATTGACTATTGAGTCTAAAATGAGAAAGATTGATCATTGCTGTACCGGAGGTGGATCCAGGATAGGTCATGGGAGCGCGCCCCCTTTCAAGAAATTAAACCAATTAAATCATAGTTAGAGTCACTTATAGTTTTATTGTCACGTAATACTATGTCACTAAACAGATTACGTCTTTTATATTGTTATTGGTAATATTATTAAATGATTAATATAAGTTAAGTATTATAAATACTTAAGACAATTATATTAAGTATTAAAATGGTGAAAATAGGCATTAATAAAAACACCCAAATCTAAGTTGCATGACTCTCACCTTTTTGCACAAACCTTGTCTAGGTTTAAATTTATTTGATCATATTTGAAATAACTATTTCAATGATTAATAATAAATAAAAATCTTTAAAATAATTTATTTTTAAAAACGTGCGTTAAACAAAATATTTGAATAATACTACACCCATAACGTGCTAGTATGGCTCAGTGGTAAAATTTCTATTCATAATGAGAAATAACTAGCTATACTATGGAGCAGAGTTAAAGATAGATTGTTCGAAATTTAAAAAATTCATTATATTTTGTCTAATTGATTGAATAGCTATAAAACTATGTAAATAATAATGGTTTTAATGTTTAAACCTATCTTCCTCATAATAATCAATATTTGTTGATATTCTTATTATTTGATTTTAATATATTTCAATATTAATTGCAAATTTCGAGTTATATCATTAATTAGAGGATTACTCTCAAGTTTAGCGTTACATTGAAAAATTACTTAAAGATTCAAACTCAAATTTTGAAGTTTTTTTATGTCAACATTTATTGGGGTGCCCCCTTCCCCCCCTTCCATGACTCGATTCAGATAGGAGCACCTGCGTCCCGTTCCCTCTCACGAAAATCCTGGGTTTGCCCCTGTGGTGTACAAATATTTCCCCTAAGAGGTTAAAGGAAAAACATCAACTTCTTAAGAGACTTATTTATTTAATTACTCTATGGCATTAGAGAATTTTTGCGTTTAAACTTAAGTGGTATCTCTTTACAACTAAAGCTTACAAAATTGTATTAATATAATTGCCAATATCTCAGAAACTATTGCTTTTATAAAATTATATTTCAAATAAAAGTTTATTTTTATTTTAATAGTACTAAAATTTTACAATGATAAGTTATTTAGTATCTCAAATAGATGCTGGTTAGACAGACACATATAGAGATGGCGTTTCAAAAACAACTTTTTTTGGTTATAGGGGTAATGAAACGTCGTGATCAATCAACATCTCGGGTTGGATTTTTTTGACGGTCATAATAATTTACCTAAGTGTTGGAAAATCTAAAATAATATATATATTTGCCTATAGTTTGAAAACAATTGGTTAAATAAAAATATATTTTTTATAAAAGTCTTATATTTTTAATAGTACTACCATTTTGCAATGATAAGTTATTTAGTATCTCAAATAGTTGCGTAGATACGGAAATTTACGCCCTGTAAATTATCCTAAAATTCATTTTCATGGGAAAATTAAAATGTCCAATTTATTTATAATCTTAATCAACGCATAGATACGAATTTTAATCAAAATCGTTAGAGCCAATTTTGAGAAAATTGATTATTTCACTTTTATCTTTTTACCAGCCAACTCTTAATTTTAGGGTTAAAAATACACACAAACAGACGGCATTGCAAATACCACTTTTTAGGATTTGGGGGTCATGACACATCAACATTCATCAATATTTCGGGTTAGATTTTTTTATGGTCGCAATAATTTACGTTTTGTTTTCGAAAAGTTAAAGAATATATATGTTTACGTATAGCTTGAAAGTTATTTGTTTTATAAAAATAGTCAAAAAGTTTTGGAGATATGATAAAAAATTAGAATTTACGCATCAAACCGGATCCCTAATGTCATTTTGCTGAAATATTGAAGTGACCATTTTATTTGTAATATTTATAAAGGTTTAGAAATGAAATTTAATCAAAATCGTCTTAGCAAGTTTTGAGAAAATTGACTTTTTCTCTTTTTGCTATTCAGTAAACTACTCTTAATTTTAGGGTTAGACATCCAATTCCAAAAATACCTCGGATCAACCCTATAAAAACGCTAGATACCATGTTTTAGTCTGATCAGTAAAATAGTTTAGGCTCTAGTCCGAGGTACAGACAGACAGACGGAAATTTAAAAAAAAACATTTACGGATTCGGGGTGTTATGAAACGTCTAGATTCATCAAAATCTCAAGTTCAATTTTTTTTGACGATACAACACTTTCTCTACTTCTAAGATAGCGAAAAAGTAAAAATGCAAATGCTCTTCAAAAATGCTTTCATTCTGCGGCCAGTAATATCTCAAATATATTTTTAATAGTTTAGAATATGAAATACTATGTTGATTAAATATCTGAATCTTATCCTAAATTAATTACGAGTTAATTAATAATTAAATAAAACATTAATCAAGATATCCACACATTGTTAACACACAAATAATTTGAATGAATTGTTAAAACTATTTGGTCTAAATCAGCGTCTATGAAATCACCGCTATGAAGTAACATATTCTACAAGCAGACGTAAAACAAGATAATTCTCTAGTGTTTAATATGATTAGTGTCCAGCATGAACTCACTCTGTGGTTGTCAGTTACGTCTATTATATTTCAAGGTGACTTTGGCAGCTAATTTTGAAAATATTGGTGACTTGTTGAAAGGATTATTTGCGTTTCAAACAGAGATATAGTTAAATAGTAAATAATATAAATAGTATAAAAGTTGTAAAGTTAATATTAAATATTTCCTTTAGATATTTGTAATGCGTATAATGTTATTTAAAATTCATCACATTTAAGTCAATAAAACGAGATAGTTAAACTTAAAATCTAAAAGTGTGTTGAGATGACCTACACATTCTAATTAAGAAGAACAATAGTAATTGTAAATTATTTAAATTCAAAATAGTGTAGAAATTAAATAAGTTACATTACAAGCAGGTATTTTAAATAACATAACAAGGTGAAAATGAAACATAGTTAATTATATTTGAACACATCAGTAATGACCCAATATCTTTAGAGTGTACACTATATGTGCTGCCATTTTTAACACGTAAATATTATTATAATTATTATTATTATATTATTATTAACACCGCGTATTACTACCCGTTCGGGTTATACGAACTTACGCTAATGTGTAATGGTAGGGTGATTGTGAGATGAAATGAAGGACCTACAGTTTAACATGGAATCCGAACCACGGTGGAGGCCTGGCATTCCCCACATTCACAAGATGTCTTGTCAGAGGTGAAGGAAGGGTTTGGTAATCAGATAAATCTATGCCGGGACCGAGGATTGAACCCCGGCCGCCAGCACAGAAGTCTGACACCTTAACCCTAGACTGCCAGGTCAACTACAACACGTACATAAACTATAGCTTAAATATATGGGAACAAGAAACCATATTTTGTGTACATAGATGAATATATATATATATGTATAGTATTATATAGATATAACGATTACAGTAAATTCATATATATGTATGTATATGTTAGATGTGAATGAAAAAATGAATGAAAAAATATCCCATATGAAACATACCCATTAATTTACGCTGGACCTAAGTTTATGCACATGTGATGTAACGCTTCGAAATTGAGTATTTACATGTGTATCAAGTTTAAACGATCACTCTAACAGATTCAAATTGATTGGCACTTTACCAGAGTTAATTGGACGAGACCGTGGCCAATGTATGCCGCTGTGACGTAATTAATAAAAGACTGGTTTCTGCAGTAATGGCGCTTGAGTAAGTGACAACTCATTCATCCGTGCTGATAACATATGAGTGTTAGGAGGGTGACAAATTATCGGCGTCAAATGGGTTCACATCTCTAGTGTGAGTATGTAACACTTGAAAAAATAACGAGTCTAAATTAAGATAAGTTATAATACATTTTTCATAACTGTAAGACCAAACCTGTCTTTTAAACGTTTTATGGGTAAAGATTAGTATAAAAATATGTTTTCAAGCGACAGATTAAATTTTTTAATTCTAAAAATAATTTTGTCTTAAAAGTTAAAAGTTTAAAGATAGCTCGTCAACCTGAACAAATATTAGTTTTACTCCAACAATGTTCACAGTCATCGTGTGTGATGGCAAATAGATCAGTGTTTAAGATGTCTCTGATAATTAAGGTCACGCCAAAAAATCAAACGGCAGTAAATATTATAGTTGAGCGTTTCAAGTATGTAAAAACCTATTCCGACCTAACATAGTCAAAGCCAATTATTTAACTTGCACTAACATACATTTTGACATAAATGAGTAGTGGTTGCAATGAGAGTTCTGGGCCACTTTCTCCCATAAGGTTAACATCAATCAACCTCCTTGAATGAGGTGGATCACTTTCTTCTATAAGGTTAACATTGATCCACCTACCCAAATGAGGTGGATCACTTTCTCCCATAAGGTTAACATCGATCCACCTCATTGAATGAGGTGGATCACTTTCTCCCATAAGGTTAACATTGATCCACTTCCTTGAATAAGGTGGATCACGTTCTCCCATAAGGTTAACATTGATTAACGTCATTGAATGAGGTGGATAACTTTCTCCCATAAGGTTAACATTAATCAACCTCCTTGAATGAGGTGGATTCCTTTCTCCCATAAGGTTAACATTGATCCACCTCCTTGAATGAGGTGAATCACTTTCTTCCATAAGGTTAACATTGATCCACCTCCTTGAATGAGGTTGATCACTTTCTTCCATAAGGTTAACATTGATCCACCTCCTTGAATGAGGTGGATCACTTTCTCCCATAAGGTTAACATTAATCAACTTCCTTGAATGAGGTGGATCACTTTCTCCCATAAGGTTAACATTGATTAACTTCCTTGAATGAGGTGGATCACTTTCTTCAATAAGGTTAACATTGATCCACCTCCTTGAATGAGGTGGATATCTTTCTTCCATAAGGTTAACATTGATCCACCTCCTTGAATGAGGTGGATCACTTTCTCTAATAGGAATAACATTGACCCTCCACATTACGAAGTTGGCTCACTTTCTCCCACACTGTTTATCTTAACTGAGGAGGTGGGATACTCTCTCCCATAAGAATATCATTGATCAGTGGCGGATCAGGAAATATTATTTAGGGTGTTTGGCTTTTCTTTCAAGTTCTATCTTGTACCCTCCTTAATATTGAGGTGGATTATTTTATCCCTTGCGATTAATACTAATAATTGTCTAAGTGAGTCAGCCGTGGATTTGAAAATATTATTTTGGGGGTTGACAATTCTTTCGAGCTATATCATTGCTCCTCCTCAATGCGGAGTTTGATCACTTTCTCTAACATTGTTCGTTTTCACAAGGAAGGTGGGTAGCTATCTCCCATACAAATAATATTGATCAGTGATGGATCCGGAAATATTATTTTGGGTGGTTGACATTAATTCTATCAAGTCTCCTAACACATCGCTACGCTGATAATGTTCTATTTCTTATCTTTCAAATTTTACAAGTGCTGGTGTATTTATTTTTCAATTATATATTCAATTATATATTTAAATTTTGGTTAACTTATCTTAAGAGCTCGCAACTATATATTTTCATTTCTAATTAATCACATTTTTGTAATTCTAATAAATAAATTAAAGTATTATTTTGAATATGTAACTTCTCTCTTAAAAATATAATCTTTTTTATAGTTTTTCAATCTAGCATACAGTAGCCCTATGGCTTATTGGTGCTGACTGACAGCTCACTGCTTTCAGGTGAAAGCTTTAAAAAGTTACCAGACCAATTTATGTATCCCTACGCCAAGCCATATTATCTGCAAAAACATGTGATTAGTAACTGTCACTTCTGACAGTAAATATCTAGGTATGTTCCTAAATATTGATTGCCAAAAGTCAGCTGTGAGCTGTCAGTCAGCATTAAAGAAGCCATCGGGCTACTGTAGTTTAAAATACATATAGGCCTTTTGTATATATATTATATATTAATGTGATTTCATAATTTATTACTAAGATGGGCAAATTTTATTTAGAAATGTTTTCATAAATATTCGCATCTATGTATTGGTCAACCAAGTTTCCTTTTTTAAAAGGGTTCTAGAAACCTCTAGTGGGTTGTCCACGTTTGGTGAAAATTTGGTAGCCTGTTTTGTTCCCCTTCCTCTTTTCACTTTGTTATATTAACTTTTTCATAAGTTTGAACCTTAGCATAGTTTCGAATGTCTTTCATATTTACTGATTATTACTTTCTCTCGACACCTAGGAGATAAAGTAAAGTGATCGTAAAATAAGTTGATCTCGATATTTTAAAAAATGTCAACGTTTATTTTTCAGTCTAAGGAGTGTGCACTTTATTTTGTTTGTTTGTTTGTATGTTTTATTTCTGATAATTACTCTAGTATAGTTTTTATTAGTTTCATTAAATTTAATTCTATATCATTAGTAGTTAATGAAATTATAATACACATTTCAATTAATTAATATATTCATTATAGATAGCGTAGAGAAGATAAGCGCGGGCCGACACAATATAAAACAAACCGTGCGGTGCATCGCACAAACTTCCCCCCGCTTTTATATTAAAAAAGAAAATTACTAAAGGCTCGCAGGATTTGTGAAGCAAAATAATAGGGCTATACATTATTTTAGAGACACTACATCAAAGATCATAAATGAAATAATATACACTACTAATTATTATCCACCCTATTTAGTTAAGAACTAGTAACACCGTTACGGGAAAATTAAGAAAAAAAGAAATATCTTTGTCCACCAAAGAGCATAAGAATCAAATTAATTTTCAAAGACCTGAATTAAAAAGAGTATTTATATATTTACTTATAGCTCAGAAACGGTTTCTTTTATAGTAATATATTTCCATTAAAATATTTGATATATTTAATAGTACTACAACTTTACAACAATAAGTTATTTCGTATCTCAAATAGTCCCCTAGAGGGGATCTTATGAAAAGCTAAGCTACCACGCTTTAGCCCAATCAGTAAGATATTTTCGCTTTTATTCCATGGTACAGACAAACAGACAGACAAACATCCATTTTGAAAATTACTTTTTTTTTGTTTCAGGGGTTCGAGAAACGCCGACATTTATCAAAATCTTGAGTTCAATATTCTTAACGATCACAATAATTTATCTCCAGGTGTCGATATAAAGTAAATATACATACATTTCACATTCAATATGAGAATATAACGATTGATCACGTGATTTATGACAAAACCTTTGAAAAACCATCAATCTATGTAATTAACAGTAACAGTCCTGAGAGTATAAGGAACACTTGAGTGAATATTCCTCCTAAATTGTTTAAGTTATTTTCAAATTTATCATGAACATATAAACACACAAACAAATCTCTATATTTAATTGGAAGATTCCGCTGTCTTGAGATGAATTTCTTAAAAAAAAAATACTATTAACTATTTAGAACTAACAAAAACAAATAATAAATTTCTAATAAGTGCAAATTATTTCCCTCTCATAGCTAGAAACCCATATGATTGATATTAAAATAAATAGCCAACATAGCTTTAGATATTATGTATTGTATTTGTATTAGAATTTTATTTCTGATTAAAATATTAGTTAATCTTTGCTAACTTCATTTAAAATCTACGCTAACTAAACATGCTATATTGCTATATAAATTGATTAAGATTTATGAATAATTGCATTTGAATAAAACACGTGTATACTTCAAAAGTTATTTTTAATACAATAATATTATCTATATTTAAGATAAAGTTATAAGACCAGTTTCAATGGTAAAAAATACATCCATGAATATTAAAAACAGTAACAGGGAGAAAAATACAACATTTTAAACAAAACAAAATGAAAACAATCACCACTATAAGAAATCAAATAGTCACGTTTCAAGATTTAAAATACTCAATCCTCATCTGTTTGGAAAGCGAAAATTATATGTGGTGGGATAAAATTACTCTTAAAAGTTATATTCCTAAAAGCGAGAACAGATTGCACGCCCTTAATCTTCCTAGTTTGATTCCTGGCCAGTAATGTTCATTTGATATATTTGAGACGTGGTTTATGTTTATCAACAGATACCTGTATGCTTAGTGTATACCACATAGACAATGTATATGCACCTGCGGCTTATTTTGTTGATACCTGTATCTAGGTAGCCAATATACATTATATACGTGGGAACATACAAAGGTGATATATTCATTTGATATATTCTGCCCTCATATATCGTCCTTATTCCAGGATATTTAATGAACTCAGCTGGAGGGGTGCTATGCCAAGATTACAGTGTTCAACAGAACGAATATAGCTACCACCATTTAGATTCCATCCCCGCCCCTCAGTTTCACAAGTCACAAAGCAACACCGTGAGTACATGTTTACAGGGGGAAAAAGTTAATGAGAATAAATTAATAATACCAAGAGTTTTATTTCAATGTACAATCATTAGATAAACTATTGCTTGAAGTTAATAGATCATTGGCATTTATGACAGCTAGAACTCTAGAATGTAATAGATTATGGCCTCCATCAAAGGTATATTTAAAAAATACAAACTGCAGCATTGGCTAAACAATTGAACATTGCGATGTTGGCGCAAATGAACTGGGTAAACGACCACAGAGATAAATCTGATTGAGTGTGCTCATGATTATCAGAACTTCTATTCATCTTCTTGTATCTATATTCACTACTCTTAATTACTAGCTTAAGAGGACAAGATATAACTACGTTGTCGAGTTGTCCAGATTGGAGCCTGAGACTATTTCAATGTGGCTTATTAAATAATACCCCTCGCAAGCGAGACAAAACCACCCGTTATTTCTGAGCCACGCGATATAAATTTGATTTCACATTGACTTTGTATCAAGGGAAATAAATGCCTCGATAACAATCAAAGTGTTGGCGGCGTGACTAATCAATTACGCGGGACCAGGTCCCGAAGGTACAGCTATTATGGGTTGACCTATTTTTTACCCTGGGTGTCGATAACACACTAACCATCCACCCACAAGAGCTTTCAGCCCAATTTAGGACACCGTGTGCTACAATAATTGCTTTTAAAGAGGTTTGTTCATGCAATTGTTTCGGAACCATTCACGTGTGCTTGCAATTTGACCAGAAAACTGGTTTACAATACGCATTGACTGGCTTTACGAAACTTTAAGACTTGATCCAGATAATTTCATAGATTCGTACAAAAACCCCTTCAAGTCTGAGCAGGGCTTGTATTCTATTGGAAAATAAGAGGTCAAGGATATGTCAACCACCTTTGAGAGTTTTGAACAAATTTACTTTCCCTCGACATCTCGGGGAGAAAGTAGACTATTGTGATCGTAAAAAAAAAATCAAACTAGAAATTTCGATAAATATTAAAGTTTCATGATATACTGAAACAAAAAAGTATTTTCACAATGCTGTATGTCTGTACCTCGGACTATAGCCGAAACTATTTTACACATTAGGGCTTTAATAAGGGCTTTTGTAATTATATGTCTAGCCCTAGATTTAGGGGTAGTTTGGTGAAGGACAAAAATATAGAAAAAAAATCTATAAATTCACTGTAACGGTTTGGATTTGATTTTATAGCTAGATACTGTTTATCTTTATAAATAATTTGGCCCTTCTAATTGTCTCATGGATGTGATTTTGAGGGTACGGATATTTGAGATTCGATGTAACTTATCATTGTAAATTTGTGGTATTGTTAAAGATAAAACTATTTAATTTGAAAAATATTTTTATATAACCAATCTATTCTGAGCTATAAGCAAATATATATTATTTTTAGTCCGGGTCTTTGGAAATGAATTTGATTCTTATATTCTTTGGTGGACAAAGATATTTCTCTTTTCTTAATGTTTCTGTAACAGTGTTTGTAGTTCCTAATGCCATAGTGTAATTAAGTAACAGTGAATATTATTTCATGTATGATCTTTGGTATAATGTTTATATCACAATATATACATATATTATTTCGTTTAGTATATATTACGTGATTTTAGTAAATGTATATTTTAAGGTGAACGCGAGAGAAAGTCTGTGCAGTGCACCATGCCATTTATTTAATTGTAAAACCAATGCTTTCTCTTAAAAATTCGCTAGTATTTTTAGAGACAATTTTTTCAAAGAGTGGCTTACACGATGCGAGCTAATGGTCAGTCAGTAAGACAGTAGCCGTCCTGTTAGTAGCTCGGAAAATTGTATGCATACTCAGAGCAGATTCACCGTCAACTTTCGATGCGACTCTGTTTTACTGAGAAGAGGGAATTTTGAGGCCTACCAGGTTCGATCCTTGGCACGAGCTAAAGGTGGAGGGATAAACTCACTGACTGACCTAAGGCCCACTTAAGGGCTACCACTAAAAGATTTATTCGTTTTGTGATACATTTCATTACTCCTCACCCCTTCTTCCTAGCCCAACACCTATGCTTCCCACAAGACTCGGTTGTGAACCAAACAATCCAAGGTGCTATGAGACTTTTCCATTCTAACTCCAGGCAAATATAGGTACACTTCACCTGTCCTCAATTATACTCAACCTAATACTTTGTGTAGCCCAGCCTTCTGCTTGGATATGTTGCAACCTAATGACCAATCATCCTAAACTACATGTCCACCGATGAGTAGTAAAATACTTTTCATCTCATTTTTTTCAAAACAAGATTTTTCCTCCTTTCTCCAAGCGAATTTCGACTCTCAAAACCTAAGACCTAATAAAAGTTCCCTTTGAGTAAGAAGTAAAATTATCTGTAACCCTGTTAAAAACACTTTGAAGAAAAAGAGATGGTTTGGCTCATCACTCCGGCCCCAGTTGACCTCGTCTATGCCACGCTCCACTCCGTTCAACTCCACAAACACATCCCGGCTCTATCAACATTGAACTGACTCAAGAGGCCTGGCTTCATCCTTCATCACAACCAATAAAAAAGATTGACGATATACACAGATTGGGTGCGCGTAGCCGAAACTGTTCAAAGACAATCAGAATATTGTTGAGCGCACCGTTTTAAATAAGCATAGGCTATTGGAGTATGTTATGGAAGTTTTCTACCCCATACCCCTCTCTTCCTCCTTTGGTTCCGCACCATGAGAGCACACGGCTTTACTTTGTCTGGTATATTAAGAGCACCGTTCTGTAATGCCGGTACACATTGCACTGCGATCAGTGGGTGAGAAAGGTTGTTGCTAAAATAGATTTACGTTGATACTATCACAATTCTATTTAGCTTTAAATTTTAAAATTACTGTTCAGGATTTCTTATTTAAATACTTATTAATTTACTCTACCTAGCCTCCTTTAAATTGCTGGCGGGTCATAGTATATGATGTTGGTTGAATGTAGGGCCGTGAGTTAGCAGGTTTTCTCACTAATCTGGGCTTTATAATTAACTTAAATGTATACAGTTGTGATATTTATTTCTGAATTGAATTCTGGTTGTTTGTGTATATTACGCCCAATTACGGCCAGAGATATAAATGCTGTTAAGAACTCTTTGTTCGCTGTTTGAGAACCGCCGGTGGTGGCGTGTAAGTGCCTTTAAGATAACTAGTGATTTTTGCTATCCTTTTTGATTACTTTCCTAGGATGTGTATGGAGGTCAGTCTATCTTCTGATTGTAAGATTTGTTTTGTGTCGCCATTTAAGAACATGGGAAGGAGTCCCGCATGTTCCATAAATTATGATTCTATGATTGTTGTTTTCAATTCCTGCGTTTAAAGTTATTCATTTCTCACTCCCACTTAGAGATTTTTTTGTTATGTTATTTTTTAATCAAATAAACTCTCTTGTGACTAACCTGTCAATTATTATTGAGTGAAGGTAAGGGGGTGAGTTACATATCGATGTCTAAGATTTTCCCACCACTTTACAAGCTAATACTTATGTTTAATGTTAAGTACACAAGTATTTATGTTAACATTAGCATCATTTCTAAATTCACCCTGCTCATTTATAGCTCCTAGACTGAATTTGAATGTAAGATCGAAAATATTTATGCTTGGGGGTTTCAAGATTTTATTTCAGGTTGGTTGGACTTCATATCTAAATTCGACCTTATCATTCTAACTAGGCTAACATGGAGAGAGAGAAGTAAGACCCTTACTATAGATCATTATCAAGATTCAATGACTGGAAGGTATAATATAGAGTAAAGACGGGAAAACACAAGTCAGCTCGAATTCAGAACATCACACTGTATATCAATAGTGTATAACAATCGTAATTAACTTGTTGATGACAGTGTACAGTGGCTAAAAACATCTTCGCCACATAGCCTCCACCACGTATAAAAGTGCAATTACACTGTCCCCGTCTAACCGAGAAACCAGTGCCATTCATGGGTCCTCCGAGCACATCAACACTCCTATCATGTTAAACAAGAAAAACAAGACTGTTTCTTCGGAAGGCTACGTAGTTCGGCTGACTTTCCCCGAGTAGCGGACGCTGCTCAGGCGCTAAGACTTGGAGAAATAAAGCTCTTGGTGATCACGTGGTTTTCCCAACTCCCCGTATTATCTCCCTATTGACGTTGTGCGCAGGCATTAATGGGGGAATCTCACGCTAATTTGCTGATAGTGACATCATTGAACTTGTGTATCCACCCTCCCTTATTTTTCTCACAGTGAAAATTTGAATATAATCGTGTACCAGGCAATGATGCTTTTAGGATCTTTCTACATGTAAGTCTACGTTATATTGGAATAGCATTATATAATTTTTAAACTGGGGAACAGTTAAATTATAGCTAATTATGTAGGGACCTATTTGGATTTTCTTCGGCATATTTTAATTTAAGAATGATTTTACTACCTCAGTTTTGTTGGGTAATTAGATTATTTATGAATCGCGGCATTTTTTTGGACGTATTTCTTTAAAGTTAGATTCTATGGTAGTATAATCAAATCAAGTTTTTTTATTTATATTTGTAGGGTGTATTGCGCTATTATGATTGGGATCCTGTCTTACTGTGCTAGTCGTTCTAAATGAAACTTATATGTATTGTTATCTTACTTTCAATTGTTACGCAAGGAGAATTTTGATTAATATTTGCCGACCGTTATTATACACTCGGTATGCTTGTAAGAGATATATTAAACCTTTTTGTGTAGGTTTCCCTGCCTCACGGGTAGTTGGATGATAATAATATCTTTACTTATTTCTAATGTAGCCAGGTGTATAGTTAGGAGTATATTCCTACTAGGTGATATGGATAAGATAGGAGATAAAATACAAATATACTTTCCAATATACGTGTTTCCCAACTTCCATTTCTTTTCAATTATTGTTTGCTATATTTTAACTTTTGGCGTATATATAAATTGGTTATATCAAATTATTATGAATGTACATTAGATTTTATTGTGCATTTAATATTCTGAAAATTTATAGTAATTTCTTGTACATAATTACATTTATTCTCTTCCCAATGTATATTGTTGCTATTGAGCATATTCCGCCATCAAAAAACATAATATTGTTAACATTTAGATTATGAAAATAAAACGACCTCTAGGCAAATGTCTTCTTCTATTCGGTTGTTACGCTTTTACATCTAGCATACCCTTAAGCTCCCATTAATGTATATAATTAAATATTTCATTTTGCTAATAGTTAAACATCTTAGTTCAGGTATTTGGGCTTTTGCATATTTGAGTGTGGATTAAATAAATGTACATGGTGAGCCACTTTATTATTGTTTATTATTTATTATTATTAGTAGTAGTATACGAATGTTAGCGATTGATCAAAATATCGTGTAAGTATCACGCATTATGTTAATATAAATACATACATAAACACATGCATTTACACATACATACATATACCTAGTGATATTTATTAATACTAGGTGTTCTTTCTTAAGGCATGTTCATTTATTTTGTCAATGAACTTAGAACACCAATGCGTCCTATTTATTTACACATAATTTCATACATAATAGATATACTAATAAAATTTCTAAAATAATTAATTCATGTAAATATATAAAAAATACAAAAATTATTTCAACGAACCTACATATATTAACAAAAATATATAAAAATTAGTTCAAACCTGCATTAAAACATACATATAGACATACACACATCCATAAAATATACATTAATATAAATAAAAATTTATATAATATTTACATATATGTGAATATAATGTATACATTAATATAAACAAAAGCTCATACATACTTACAAATGTGCAAATATACTTAAGTAATTACTAATATGTACATTAACATACATACATTGAAAACATATAAACATACATATATCAATGCATGTAAACCAACATATATTTATAAATATAAGCATATAATAATGTAATCACCGATACATATACACATACATACACACAAAACATAAAATAATAAACACAATAGCACAATACGTTAATTTAGAAATGTGTATATGTAATAAATACATTACATAGAATACATACATAATATTATAAAATACACGTTGGGATAAAATATGAAATAACGTACATAAAATGCGTATACAGTGCAATACATATAAAATATATAAATTCATTCTTTAAGGACGGTAAATACATATGATACATAAATACAACACATACAGTCCATTTATATTACATACATACATGCATATATACATACATACATACATACATACATACATACATACATACATACATACATACATACATACATACATACATACATACATACAAACATACACACATACATACATACATACATACATACATACATACATAACACTTAATATCAACAGAAGGGCAACGTTGATGAAACCATTTTTCAAATACATAAACATATAACTGATGAACTATATTTTACCTCTAAAGTCAATGACAAGCGGATTAGATTCATGAATAATTTCTCTCTCTCTGCCAATAATTAAATATCTATTTACTATCATTACGTATTGTGACTCTCAGTTTGCCTTAATATGAAGTAAATGCACCTCACAATAACCAATAACTCATGACAGCATGTTAAAGCACGCAGACATTGGTGGTTTAGTAACTTACCTACTTGTTTAGCCATTCGACGAGAGTTGTTGGCTTAGTTCACATAATACTCTTTCAAATATCGTCAACCACCGCTTCGGAGTAGCTTTATATACTAATTAGATATGTCACCACCCGTCGATAAAGACTAAAGGATGTGTTAGGTGGAAGGAATTTGTTACTAATAACCTAAATATCCATGGAACTGGCAGAAAATGCAATGTACAGTGTTTATCCTAATAAAAGTTCATCTTATAGTTCAATAATCATATTATCTCTCTACTCAAATTGTGTAAATACAATTCACATATATCTAGGTTGAATTCTGCGAGTTATAAATCATTCAAATGAAAACACTAACTTACACATTAAATGAATAATTATATATTTCGTGAAATAATAAAGCTAATTTGCAAGAATAATGACATAGCTCAAAAATGGTCGTTTTTTAATTAATTGCAAAAATGAAAGGGAATCTTGATTACTTTTTACTGGAAAATGACTTGAGTGAGTTTCTAAAAATGGTCGAGAAAGGTTACTAATGTCGTTATTGCGCTGTACATTTTTGTAACATGCCTTATTTCTATAGTGTGTTATCTCAGTTAGCACTTGGTGTTTGAAGTGTAAGGTCTATATCGTTCTCAGAAACAAAGTAATATCTTCACTTAAGTCGTCCATGTTGCAAAGGTAAGAATAAATTTTGCTTACTCTGTTATCGTTAAAAAAGTATTATTTTGACTTGTTACTTTCTTAGTGATGAATTTTACTTGGCTTATGCTGGTAATATTTAGAAATGTGACATTCTTCTAAAAAAATTATTTTTATATTTTCGTATTAATTTGCTTAATGATGTTATTCTGAAAAACTATTTTCATTTTGTAATATTGAAATCAGTATTATTTTCCTATGACGTTATTTTCGAATAAATATTACTGTTAATTAGTATTTAGTTATTATTATTGATTATGACGTTATAGCCATAAATATATTTTAACTCAATAGGTTTTAGATACCAGTATCTAGTTGTAACTTGATAACTATTTACTTAATAAATAAATAATAATTCTACTAAAACTTATTAAGTTAATCGGGGTTTTTTATTTTACAGTAATTATGTCTTCTCGGGGTAAATTGATGGTAAAATTAGCCACGAAAGCATTAGAAACTGAAGATGTTTCCACCTTTGAACAACAACTCCTAAAAGAAGATGGTATGCATACTTGGCTTAGAAATGTAATGTATCCTTTATATGGGGAAAAATTTTAAGCTGGTTGAGAGACAAACACATTGGGAGGCACATTGCCTTACGATCTTCACCAGAATACCGCTGATTGCTTTGTTTGGGATGAATATTGCGGTAAAAGGGGTATTAATGATTTGGGTACCTGTATTTTCAAGTACTTTTAAAAAAAGCAATAGGTGAAAAAGAGGCGGATGTAATCTTTTACTCAGACAATTGTGCCGGCCAACAGAAAACGAGTTTATGATTTCATTGTACATGTTTGTAGTGCAAAAATTTGAACCAATCAAGTCCATTACCCATAAATATTTGATAAAGTGTAACCTTGTTACAACATGACACCGGAGAAGTTGTATAGCTCACCTAGCCAGCCCCAGTGGACTCGTTCCGACTCGTCTACAATAAACCCGAGATGCACTTCGCTACGCAATCCACATTCAACTGAGCCGGAGTTCGAGGATCGCTGCTGGCCATGCTGGGAGACCCCCTCCCCTTTTCAAACAAGTGAACATCGCTTAACACGAGCTGTGCGTGCGCTGGCGGGCGCATTCTAAAGCTTCTATGGACAATATTTGTGCTTATGAGCGATGCTCGTAGGCTCTCGAGACAGTTCTGGAATCCCCCCCCCCCCCCCNCCTGCATCTCTCCGCGCACTGAGAACAACTGATTACTGTAGGCTATATAATGGTTAAAGTCCAGACTATAGTTATGCATTTCACTCTGGGCTTACAAGGTAACAAGCCTAACTATTAAGTAGGCTCGGCACTCTTTTCAAAATTCACTTTGGTATTAAAATTTTTATCTTTAAAAACTTAATGTCTTGAACTTCAGTACATAATATATATATTTATGAATAATAAATTACTATGATCAGGTATTTGCTCTTTGCCCATAAGGCAATTTTAACTTGGGGAGAACCATTCTGGCTCCATTTATTTTTGTACGTTTAATTTCCGCATCACGGAAAGTTTAGTGGTCTGTTGTAACTAACCTGAGAAAGCCACGATATGCTATCTTCATTTCTTGGAACCAGGACCTATTTAGAGTATTTGTTTAGGGTTGAGATAGTTTATTTTTAACGCCTTATTTTCATTTAGAGGTTGGTTAAATGTGGAGCCACGAGCCGGCAGGTAGGATAATTCTTGTGTGGACACTTTGTTAGTGATTAAAGTTAGTATAGTTTACTATCGTCTCTTTGCTTGTATCTATGTATATTTATATGGTTATTAAATGTGGGGCCACGGGTCACCCTGTGCATATATTTATTGTTAAAAAGTTGGGTTAGTTAGTATTCCAGACTTTTGAACCTGATTTTAAGTCTGGTATTATTACCGGTATTTGTATTATTGTATTATTACCGGTATTGGTATTTATACCGTTGTTTAAGTTAGGTACTTGTGATCTTTACTCACATTATGTTTTATGCTAGGGCATGTGATGGCTCTTTGCCACTAATTATGAAAGATATTTGTTAAAGTGAGATAGGAGACCAATTTATTAGAGTTTTATTGTCATTCTCTGATGACACCATTTTGGGACGTCAAAAATATATATGGGGCCGTCTGTTTGTTATTATATTGGTGCCCATCTGGACTTGGCGGTAATCTATGTTGCCCATCTGGCTTATGTCCTTGCTTAGTGCTTTAACTCTTATGTACCGCTCCCTCATTGAGCTGTATCATGTTAATTGTGAAATAAATTCATAACTCTCTTGCCCTTACCTCTGTGTGTTATTTGTGTGGGATAATGATGGGGGTAGGTCACAAAAGGGCGCACACAGAACGAAGGCGACTCAGCACATTCACTTATAGAGATACAAGTGAAGAAACAACTGAAAAATGAACTCTTGTTTCTCCTAAATCTTTCATCTCGGCTATTAGAACAGCTAGAAAAACAGGGGAACCGTTCCACGTGTATGAAATAAGCTCAGAAGACTTTTGACTAGAATAATGTGACTACCAGAACGGGAGTCAATTTAACATTGAATACAAAGAATAAGGCAAGAAAGTTGATGGACATACAAGTTTTGAAATTTAAAAAAGACTCACCACGATCCTTGTTTTACAAAACGTCGTATGCCGAATCACAATTTAAAGAAGTTATTGTTATCAAAAAAAGAAGTGTTGAAGTCGAATTAAAGAAGGACTATGGCCACAAACCTGGAATTTCCAAGAGGAAGAAAGCTGACCTCTTGAAGTTGCTAAAGGAATATTTCATCCTAAAATATTACAGTTCCTTTCATAATACTTTGTAATAGAATAATAAAACCTAATGTACTGAGTTTGTTAATTAAATTTTCATAATTTTATATATTGAAAAATATTACGTATGATTTTATGAATTAATATTGTAAGACTGTTTGTTTAAACATTTTTATGTTGGAGTATGTTAATACATTATTCTCAGTTTCCCATTTTCATTATATTTAACCATCACAGTCCTTTAACTACCAATAAAATCATCCTCGCGAATGATTAAAAATTAGAAAATTCCAAATATAATTTTTATGACAACGACACAGCTGTAAAT
Organism: Timema douglasi; assembly: GCA_901482245.1. Lineage (NCBI taxonomy): Eukaryota > Metazoa > Arthropoda > Insecta > Phasmatodea > Timematidae > Timema > Timema douglasi. The sequence continues at coordinate 33,516 of CABEEJ010005099.1, forward strand.
AATTCGAAGTTGAACGGATAAGTTTGAAAAATGTGTATTACAACTATGGTATAACCTCAAATAATTCATAGTTGAAAATAATATGTTGCTGGAAGAATGTAATAGGTAAAAAAGGGCTGCATTTAGGGGTAGGTTTTACTAGCAAATGATAATTATTTGTATTGAATGAACAGCTAATAGCACCTTTAATAAGTTGTTATTAGTGAACATTTTAAATAGGAGTATTTAAAATAGTAGAAATCACTTTTAATAAAATAAAACTTTGAAACCCCTTTTCCAAAAAATCACGTTTTTTGAGTAATGTCATTCTTCTCTCAAATGAGCGATAATATCTGTAAACCATATAGTAGTGATACGTTATTACGGTAATGAAAAAAAGTAGGCTCTAAAGAAGTAAACACCCAAATACGTTTCTCACCATTATAAGATTCTCTTCTCCCTTCATAGAGAAGTAAATATTACCCCGAAGACGACACATTTGACCTAGTAGCACGACGAAGTAATATTTTTATATGTTTTTGTTTTAACCTGTGGCATTACTGAACGGGAGAGATATGTCAATCACGCCGGTCACTTATATGTGGAATATACGCTGCTGCGGTGGAATTAAGCGTTGCTTAAAATACACCAATGGAGGTTGTGTACACGTCCGCGTAATGACATGATGAGATTTGTAGTGAATATGATGGTGTGAGCCAGTGGGAGTCTTAAACCTAAATAAAGCCTTATTTACCAACCCCTGGTAACTGATGGGATCATTCCTCTTAAGGGAGAAATACATAAGGTACCAACCGGGAATCGAAAGTGGAGATCCTATGTTCAAATACAGGTGCACTGCCCACTACACCATGGGGTCAGATACGCCTTAACATCTAACTAAGCTGTATTTCACTCTAACCAAACGTACTCTTCTGGTTCAGGCTATAATGCATAAGCAGCCGATAACTAATAATGATAATAAGTAAAACAGCTAGTAAAAGTATAGCATTTTGTCATGTTTTAGGTTTGTATACCTATATATTATTTCTTTGTGCCATACGTCGTACAATCCAGCTTGGCAATCCGCAAATTTACACTCATGGAGCAAGAAGAAGGAAGTTATAATTTAAAAGGAATATTACCTCATTTAGGTGAAGGGATAATGTAAATAACTGTAATAAATTTTACTCTAAGAACACCTGGCATTGAATCGAAAATCAACCAACCTACTTTCATCAATAAGGTATATGGCGAGAATAACGCGTTATATTCTGCGACAGCTTATGGTAAGCTTTCATTAACAATTAAAACTCAATTCCAAGGATGCAAAATGTATTTAAATTAAAGTTACTTTAACTCAACAGGAATTTAATTAATGATATATCAATAGGCCTCGTCCACATGAATTTGTTGCCCTGATAATCTGCTTGATAGTTTAATAAAGCTTCTTTTTAATAAAGATAAGTTTCAAGGTGATGGTTTTTGCTCCTGAAATTAAATTATTTTTCAGTCTCTTTTATTCCCTCATTTCTTGTATTTACGAAAATCTTTCGTAAGGGGTAGGAAAATACATTGTCTTGCTGTTTTCTTGTCGGATTTTATGAGATAATTTATAGTTTAGTGGTGCTATAATTTCTATAAAAGCAAAGTATTGGAGTAACGAGAATTTTAATCATTATTTTATCAAATAGTAGATATTTAAACGAATGTTTGAAACATAGGTTAAGGTTGAATTTCTAAGCAACCGTTTATAGGTTAAAATATTACATATAATATATAGTTTCATATGTTAGATACATTTACACAAAAATATTCTTAATTTATAGTGTTTATATTAAATACCACGATTTTTTTAACATACATCTCAAAACAGAATTGCAGTTCATGATTATTTCAAAGCCATTAACGAAATAAGTGCATCATCGGTTCGATTTGGCCAAAATATAAAAATCATTTCTGTGTTATCTGTGCCATTCACATTTACTTAGAAGAATCGATAGCGAATATATAGTATTGTGTAGCCATATATAGTATTATTAGATAAAATAAATTAATAAATGTTTCTATGGTTCAGATATTATAATAAAATTATATTTATGACTATACTAAATTAATATAATTGTATTCCTTCACCTCTGACAAGACATCTTGTGAATGTGAGGAATGCCAGGCCTCCACCGTGGTTCGGATTCCACGTTAAACTGTAAGTCCTTCATTTCATCTCACAATCACCCTTCCATTACACATTAGCGTAAGTGCGTATAACCCGAACGGGTAGTAAGACGTGGTGCTAATAATAATAATAATAATAATAATATTATTATTATAATTGTATATGTATAAATATATATTAATTTACATATATAATGTATATAAGTATTCATATGCAAATAAATATATATAAATGTATACTAGCAAATATGAAAATATCTCTCCCTCTCTCTCTCTATATATATATATATAGGCTTATAAAATAAATATATATAGGCATATACAAATAAATATACATATGTGTACTAAATTATATGTAACTATGTATACAAATATTATTATTTTGGCTAAGGTATATAATTTAAATTTTTATTTTAAGTGATGAAACCTCATAAAATAAAACTTTACTGGCTAATTTGTTTTTCTTTCGATAGTACATTTTATCCAGATGGTTAATTATGACTTCAACTAAGGTCTGTGAATGGTGGAGACATATTTGAAGATAGTAATCCACATTGGTGTTAAGAGGGTATAGCCTTGTTAAAACAAATCAAAGTTAAAAGGTTGTTTGGCTCACCATTACGGCCCCAGTTGACTCGTCTTGGAAAGGCCATGACTCCACCAACACACCATGTCACTGTCAATAATGACTGGCTTGAGTACCGAGTTTCGCTGCTCACCGTGAAAGATGTTCCGCGCCCAAGAAAAGAAGAAGAACGATATGCGCGAACTGAATCCATGAACTGAATGCGCTCCGTCGGCAGTGCTTGGAAACTCAAATAACTATTAATCGGCGTGCATTTGGAAGCGAGTGGAGTGTTTGAGCATGTTATGGAAACATGTTACCCCTTAACCCTCTCCCCCTCCTTTGGTTCCCACGCCTCGATAGCATATGACATATTCGTTTGATATATAACGGCAGGATTCTGTAATGCGGACACACATATCACTCAGATCACAAGGTGTGTGACCTGGTCGTAGGATAGTTAACGTCTGAATATTCAAACACCCTTTTGTTATAATGTTCTATCTTTTAAAAATTATCGTTTTGGACTCGTAACATTTAATTTCATTAGTTACTAACTCAACATAGTCTCAATAAATTTGCTGTTTAGGCCTTGGATAAGTTTGATGTGTTTGGACGGTTTGACCAAACCATATGTCAGTTTTTATATTGTGATCATTTTGAAGGACGTTTGGTTCTTGTAATATTTAGCTTGAAATCTATTTTATTCTCCTTACGGATGGATTTATATGTTAGAGTAACGCCATCTTGGGTCAGTTATAAATATGATAGCGTCGTAATTTAGCTCTGTCAATTTTAACTATTTGAGAGATTATAATCACTTGTAATTTATTTTAAGATAGTTTATTATTGTTGCAATATTGGAAGTTTATGGTATGTTAGTTAAATGTGAGGCCACGAGTCGGCATGTTTTTACTCTTATATGGACTTTAATATTTGTACAGCTGTTTGAGGCATACGTTCCAAAATTCGAAGCCTTGTTGTTTATTCCAATTATGTTCAATTACGATTGGGGAGATGTATGCTAATTGGGAACTCATTGCAATTGTTCGGACTGTTTGGGAATCGCCATTGATGGCAACTTGATATCTATCTCATATTTACCTGATTTATTATTATTACCTGGATCTTTGTTTAGACTCTCTATTATTATGATGGGGCTAATAGGAATTTGTATGAAGGTCAATTTAACTTTAGATGGTATCATATATTTTTAGTCACCATTTAAATGCGTGGGAAAGCTTCCGACATATTTCAGTTGTTTCTGCCGCTTGAGCATTGGCAACATTCTATGGTTCGTAGGTTCATAAAACCCGTTTGCCAATTATATAATTGTTATTTTCTAATGGTTATTTACTAACGCTTTGTATTTCTTAGTCTTTCATAGATCTGTATTTGTTTATTACCTGAATAAAAATAAAACTCTCTTGTTATTATCCCCGACAGTTATTTATGTGTAATGATAGGGAGGGGGGGTTACAGGGTGACGGAATAATCCTGTTATACATCACATGAATAAATCCACCCCCAGTCACCCATCCTAGAAACAAACCTAAACCAGTATGTCACCCGTAAACCAGTTTACTGTCAGGCTTACAGCTTAGATCCCTTAGCTCTAATGTGTGGGTTGTAACACGGATGTATTTATATTGAATTATATTTAAATATAAACCTAGCCAGTAAGAATCCAAACTTATTTATTTCGACTATCCAACAAGAGTAAAGGCGTCGTTATAATAGAACAACGATACTTTTATAAGCTCTGACAAATACTCTATCTACGTAATAAAAATAAACTATATATTTCTTTAATATCAGCTCTTCTCTATCGTCTGAGGATATAGAATAAAAACACATCCTCTCATAAGATAGAACCAGGAAGTTAATCAGGATAGTGAGTGAATCTTAAGAATATAAACCGTAATTGCGTCTTTCAATAACCTAATGGTTTCACTCAGACGAGCATAAACTAAGACACGCGTCTACATAAGAGACATGATTTAATGTAGTTATTACAGTTGCTGTAAAGCAGAACTTATTAAACTAATTGAACAGATTCTCAGAATGCAGCTGGAAGTACCCTGGATTTAAAAATCATAAACCTAATATGTCACTGAGCAATCTAGGTATTACTCTCAATAAAACTGTCAAGTTTAGGGTTTCTACACTATACAAGGTAATAAAAGGTTGGCTTGTTGCCAGAGTGTGGCCTGCAGGGTAAGAATTAAATGAGAAAATTGTATGGATGAACAAAAGGGGGTTATCCAGATAAAGAATTTTTAATGTGTCATTTATTCATTTGAATTTTAGTTAGTTCTCCTCAAATATATTTTTTCCCACTCTGTGTTCTCATCAGCCTAAGTTGTGGTTAATCTGAACTGTCAATGAGATGCGTTGTAATGAAAAGTTCCACATGTGTAGCAACTTGTAAAGTATCAAATTAAATAATAATTAATTGGTTAACATTATTACAAATTGGCGTAAAACGTTGCATCAAATTTATTTAGTTATAGCTATTAAACAACCTTCCTGGGCCGAGTACAAAATCACGTCGTGCCATAGCTTCTGATATAACATAAACATTAGTTCTTAGTATTATTAATAAAATGTTGGATAAAAAATTTGTCTTTTGACTAACGATCTCAAGTGTATTGAGAAACTCGCAAATAAACTTGAAAACCCAAACCTGTTTACTAATGAACATCTTGTGACAGTTGGTGAGGGAGGTTACTTAAACTAAAACTTTCAACCAGTCTTTCTCTCTCTCTCTCTCTCTCTCTCTTCCCCCTCTTCCCTCCCTTCCACCCTCAGCGTCCCATTCATTCAGTCGACTTCCCTGCTAACTCCAGCTTGATTAATGGCATTCATTGTTGTATAGTTTGCGCGTTTCGCCAACACACAGCGCTGCTGTCGGTAGATTGTTTACTCGCCACTTGAAGTCTTGACGAAGTTTTGGGAGACAGTATCTATGCTCTGCACTTAGTGGAGGAACTCGAATGTACGCAATGCGGTCTGATGGCGAAGTGTGAAGGGTGAGTGATGGCATTGGTGTGTTGTTTGCTACCTACTGGGACAATAATAGTTAGTTATCAACTTACGACTTATTCCTTTACTAAATTCAATAAATGATTTCAATTTTTATAAGGTCCATGCTCCATATTATAAATTTCACCAAAGAGAAACCGTAGTATTTTCCCAAGGGAAAATTGATTTTATTCCCACATACTATACTATAGACCAAATAGATTTAATTTGCCTAACTTTAACTTTTTATTGAAATATCTAACCAATTTCAGTCAATCTAAAAATATCACTGATCTTTTAACATTTATATATTTTTTATTTTGTTTTCATAAAATAATATCATTTATTACAACTTGTAATTTTAAAAGTATTTTGAAAACTTTTAATTAAATTAAAACAGCCATTATCATTATTTTTTCTCGATACCCCGAAGAGAGAATTATTGTGAATGTTAAAAAATTCAAACTTGAAACTTTGATATATGTCCGAGTTTCCTGACCCTCTGAAACTGAAAAGTGATTTTCGCGATGGCGTCTGTTTTTCTTTTTGTCTGTTTATATCTTGGCCTAGATTCGAAGCTATTTTACCATTAAAACTAAGACCTGGTATCTCGGGTTTTCACAAGGTCCCTCCAATGAATTTTTGAAATTAGATATACAACCCTAAATCTAAGGGTAGTTTTCTGGGGAGAAAAAAGAGCTAAGATTAATTTTCTCAAAATCAGATTAAAAGATTTTTATTAAATTTGGTAGCTAAGCATCGTTTGACGCTACAACAAAATTGCTGTCCTCGTTTTCTCATGAAAATATGTTTAAGGGCACTTTAATTAATCAATTGGCTAAATATTCTTTGCTCTGATTTCAACACCCATAATGATCTATGCAACTTCAAAAAGTTTCAAAGAAATAACATGAATTGAATATACTATTAACAAATTTGAAACATATAAGTAATATATATATATATATATATAAGCACTAACACCTTGTTATAATATCTAATAAGAATATTTAAATACTTATTAGTGTTTAAATTACATCTATAATATATTGTCTGTATTTGTAGTACTCAACTCGAAAGTTAGTTGGATCCTCTAGAGTTCCACCATTAGCTCCTGTTGAGCCTAGGTAACACTGAAGAGGCGTACTAGGTAAATGAGTGCTAAGATAGTTTCCCGTTGCTTTCCTCATCGAGAAAAAAGCTACTATTCCAAATCAGTCTGGCAAGCCCACCAAAATGCATACACTAACTGACCCTAAAAGTGACACCATCATTCCCTTCATCACAGGGACTGGATTTATATTGAATGTTATTGCTGGTAAAGTAAGTTGGCTCATCTGGGTCATAGTTTTACAACAGATATAAGCTGCCCGTTGAGTTAATGCGCCGTAGATTTTCCTATTATCCATAAGGGTCTCGGAATTTCAATTTAATTTGATAATGGTGATAATGTACAATGTATTTACTGTATCAAAACAATTTAAAAAGAGGTTAGCCATTTTTTATTTTAAAATTTGTTTTAGATTTCAGAAGGGCCTAGTCACCCCATGAATGTGGGCTAACTGGACTCCCATGTCGTATTTTTCATTTAAACCTTCCGTAATTTCTGAAGGGTATTTTGGGTAATTCATTGTCAATCTCTAGTAGCTGGAAAAAATAACCTGAAATACAGAAGTCAGTTAAATAGGATTTGTAACCCAAGTAGACATGAGGCCTTTGTGGAAGCTATCACACAAATAACAAAAAGAAAAGAATGGTATCCAAGAAAAAAAGGAAATAATCCTAAAACTGCACAATCACAAAACCACACAAAGTTTTTTTTCAGCAAATAACAATATTTTGAATTATATAGCTCTGAGAGCTCAAGACAAATGCTCATTTGATTATTTAAACTTGGGTAGGAGCTTGAGTTACATTGCATTTTCTTATTTTATATACAAATTTATTTCTGACTACAAATAATATATTAGTAATGAACTTAGTGTCTACTTTTCATACTTTTGTTAAAGAAAAATTATAAATAAAGTATCTAAAGAGATCTAGAATCAGTTTGTCTCATTCATGATCAAATTAAACACATTTTACATCAGGGAAACTGAAAATTCCTCTTTTATTTATGGGTGCTGGTGGCTGGGTTAGTTGTTTTATGTCAAAGTCATTGTATCAAATAATGTCATCTTTTACTGGCAATCGCCACTACTTAAAACCTGCGCTTTTCATATGCTTTACTGGAACATGAGCCTCTTCGATCGCTTAAGACCGGTCCCGGCTATCTGAGGCCATCATATTCCACTAACACAACGTCGTATTTTATAAATGGTATGAGAGGGATGAATGTGTCGTCAGTCGTGATCATCAAATGTGAAGCTGTCTGAAGTGTTGTTTTCAACATCATCAGCTGATCGAAGTTAAAACCCGAAAACAACTACTCTACCTTGACCTTGAAATTGTTTATGAAACATGTTGTGTGAAAGGGCCACCTTGAGAAAACCCAATTTCAACCTAGAACTGTTTTACGTCTGAGGCTTCCCTTGGACAACTCCCATTCAGTATGATCAGAAGTATAATTCCAGGACCTGGAGGGAAAGAAGGACCTTAGTTTGACTTAATTGGAGAAGTAAACACACGGTGTATCAGAAGTTATAGACAGTCCATCCTGGAAAACCCACCCAGCTGTACCATCCAGATGTTTATATACTTTCTAAATACCCTGTGTCTTGGAAGTGTGACTCTGATAACACTCCATTCTGACCTGGAACTTGTTCACGCTAGATATTGTGAAAGGGTTCAACCTCAAGTTTGTTAAAGATGTTATTGACAAATGTGACCATGTTTGGTCCTATAAGAATCCAAATAAACCCGTAGATAAGATCATCTTACGCTCTAAACATACTGGAGATTTATATAAAAATGAAGATAAACTTGGAGGAGGCTTTGGTCCAAAAGCAAGCAGCTTTAATGGGTGACGGATTACATTACAAATAAACTATACTTGTTTAATTAATCAAATAAGTTAATTAATCTATTAAGGATATTTCCAATTATATTTATGTTTTCTAGGGGTTTATTGACGATCCCGTCTTAGAACTGATAAACTTTCAATCCTTTAGCATAAAACCGTCAGTTGCCTTCTGGCTCTCCATACGACGGACGGTGTTTGGACGGCTGAAATATCAGCAACAGCCATCTCAAACGGTAAATAAATTACGTTTTGGAGCTAGCTACCCACTATTTTATACAACCTAACGAGCTACGGCTACAAGTATAGTTGGCCGTATCTATCACATTGTTATAGTAATTATTCATTCAGCCAATTCAACTGGAGCATTAACACACAAAGCATTGGAAATCACCCCTATGACTAGTTATTATTAGGAGAAAAGTTGTTACGATTGAAAGAAACCCTTTGCAGAAAATATCGATTTAAATGCTACTATTAGAGTGGTCTTTATTTATAAACTGACCTGTGCTATGTGACCAAAGTACCCAGCATTAAAAAAACATATGCTTGTAAATGAACGTAATATGTTTTGATAGCTCTAAAGATAGAAAGTTTTTTTACCATGTAAAGGTCCTCTTGTATGATTTCTAAAAAGGCTAAAAAAAATTGGGGTTCCCCGTAATTCACAGTGATGAATTAACTTTCAGGAGAATGAGCGAGTTCCGTGTTTCTCTATTTTTACGTCAGGTATGGATTTAGGTAGTTGTTCGAAACGTTGCAGGTTCCAAGAACTTGTAGGGGTGATGTCTCATACCTGGTTGCTGTATTGAACACTGAGATTTTAATTACACTAAATTCTAAACCTCTAAAGAAACCAATTGTGTTCCTTTAGAAGTTTAGAATTAAGTGTAATTAAACTCTCAGCTCCGAAACCCTCAATTTTATTCTTCCTGTAACGAGGTTCAGTACATAATCTGTGCTACAAGTATTGGCATTGACATGACCTTGATTAGCTCAGGTTCTGTGCCTCTGTTTACCAAGGAAACTCCTCCTCTCAGGATGAATAAAGTCTGGGTGGGTTGAATGAAAATATATTAAAAATATCAAAATATTTGGGGGCCATAAATGAGCTTAACTGGTGATATTAAAGATTTTATTGGAAATTGAGAGACAAATAAATGTATTTATATTACTAAGCTGACGATATATTAATACTCCTGCAGAGGTTACGATAGACTTTATAAAATTAGTTTTTTATTTTTCATGAAAAAAAATCATAGTAATTTATGTTTGTTGAAGTTTAATTTATTAAAGTTAATCACAATAATTTCGAGCATTAATACCTATTTTTTTCAAAATGATATAAAACGCTCTCGAGCATTATATTGTCTAAAATGATCACTTTTGAAACTCAACATTCTGACCCAAGTTGATGTAGGGGGGGGG